>SEMN01002214.1:0-12839 GCA_005408345.1 Macquaria australasica
CTAAGGCTATCATTTTCTACATCCACATGAATATTAAAATCACCTACAATAATTATTTTATCCGTTTTAAGGACTAAACCTGATAAGAACTCTGAGAATTCAGATAAAAATTCAGAATACGGTCCAGGATCTCGGTACACTATAACAAATAGAATTGGCTGTACTGTTTTCCAGGTTGGGTGTGCCAGACTGTCCTGGACTCTGCTGTCCCGGACAAACTCAAAAAGTCAAATAAAACGCCGCAGCCCTGGCTAAACGAGTCCCCCCAGGAAATAGAGAGAGATTGTAGGAGAAAGGAATGAAAATGGAAAACAACGGGTTTACATGTATTTTATGACATTTGGAAACACGCAATGAAGGGTTATCAAAAGGCAGTTAAAAAAGCAAGAGCATCCTTCTTCTCCAATCTAACTTTAGCAAATCACTCTAACCCCAGAATTTTATTCAAGGTAATAGTCACCACCCCCTCCCCCTGTCATTTTACTGATGCCTCACAAGAGTTGTGTGAGAAGTTTTTAAATTTTATTATAAATAGAGTCAAGGAGATAAGGCAACAAATTAGCCCCCCAGACCGTGTTTTATATGCCAGTAGGGACACTCTTATTTTAGCAGTTTTGAACCTGTATCACTGTCCTTTTTATCTGACATTATTTCCCACATGAAATCAACCACGTGCAGCCTTGATATTATTCTGACTAAATTTCTTAAAGAAGTGATTGACACAGTTGGGCCCAACATTTTATTGATTATAAATAGCTCCTTAGCAAAAGACGTCTTTACATCGATGTTTAAACATGCTGTGGTCCAACCTCTTTTAAAGAAACCTAACCTTGATCCTTCTGTTCCTAATAATTTAGGCCAGTGGTTTCAACCCAACTATTAACTTTTGTGTCATAAAAACATCTTTGAGAAATTTCAGTCCGGTTTTAGAGCTTCACATAGCACAGAAACAGCACTCGTTAAGGTAACGAATGACCTCCTTTCAGCAGCAGATGGGGGGAGAGAATTTTAATTCTTTTAGATCTAAGCGCATCTTTTGACACAGTAGATCATACCATTTTAATTGACTGTCTTGAAACCTGAGTTGGCATCATGGACACTGCACTTAGTTGGTTTTATTCTTACCTTTTAGAAAGAACCTACTCGGTCACCATAGGTAATTACTCATCTTCTACAACTCACATTACCTGTGGTGTACCGCAAGGTTCAATTTTAGGTCCAATTTCATTCTCTATTTATATGCTTCCACTCGGTCAAATCATCCAACGCCATAACATCTCTTTTGATTGCTACACAGATGACACACAGATATACTTTCCCCTGATACCCGGTGGTTTTAGATTGTCTCAATGATGGCACAAAACTTTCTTCAACTCAACAACTCAAAATCTGAAATCATTCTGTTCAGTCCCCCAAACCCAATCAGTCTCATTCAGAAGGGCCTTGGTCCATTATCAGCTAATGTGAAGTCTGCTAGCAGAAATTTGGGAGTACCATTTGATTCAGATCTAAGCTTTGCTCCACAGATCAAAAAAATTGTCCAGTCCTGCTTCCATCAAATGAGAACTATCTCCAGAATCAAACCTATGCTTTCACTCGGCACCTTGCCACCGATAAACCTTTTGACTACCTCAGAGACTTCTGCCAGGAATATGGGTGAGTCTTCCCCCGAGTCTTCAAACTCTGCCTCCTCCACAGTGGACGTGTTGGTTGGGTTCAGGAGTTCCTCTAAGTGCTCTTTCCACTGTTCGACAACATACCCAGTCCAGGTCAGACTGGGCTAAGCCCTGCTTTCCTTTCCTGAGTCGTCTAACGGTTTGCCAGAACTTCCTTGAGGCCAATCGAAAGTCCTTCTCCATAGCCTCCCCAAACTCCTCCCACACCCAGGCTTTTGCTTTGGCGACCACCGAGGCCGCAGCCCTTCTGGCCTCCCGGTACCTGTCTTCTGCTTCAGGAGACCTCTGGGCTAGCCAAGCCCTCTTCAAGCTTCGAGCTTGACGGCTTTCTTCACCACCGGTGTCCACCAGCGGGTTCTAAGGTTGCCGGCTCAACAGGCACCGACGACCTTCTGACCACAGCTCCTAGCGGCCGCCTCAGCAATGGAGGCTTTGAACATGGTCCACTCTGATTCCATGTCCCCAACCTCCCCCGGGTTGCACGAGAAATTCTTCCGGAGGTGGGAGTCGAAGATCTCGCAGACAGGGACCTCCGCCAGACGTTCCCAGTTCACCCTCACTACACGTTTGGGTTTGCCAGGTCTGTCCGGCAACCGTCCCCGCCATCTCATCCAACTCACCACCAGGTGGTGATCAGTTGACAGCTCTGCCCCTCTCTTCACCCGAGTGTCCAAGACATACGGCCGCAGATCTGACGATATGACCATAAAAGTGATCATCGACCTGCGGCCTAAGGTGTTCTGGTGCCAAGTACACTTATGAACCACCCTATGCTCGAACATGGTGTTCGTTATGGCCAGTCCATGGCTAGCACAGAAGTCCAACAACAAAGCAATGCTCGGGTTTAGATTGGGGAGACCACTCCTCCCAATCACCCCCCACCAGGTTTCACCATCATTGCCCACATGGGCATTGAAGTCCCCCAGCAGAACTATGGACTCTCCAGGTGGTATCCCTTCCAGGTCACCACCCAGCAACTCCAAGAAGGCCGGGTACTATTATGTTCAATAATGCTTGTGATTGATCACTTTTAAACAGCTCTGTTTTTAAATACTGTGGCAGAATGGGAAGCACATTCCTTATTCAAAACCAGCGCGGCACTTCTCTGACACAAGTGTGATGTAACGAGGTTTGGGTGGTCGCGTTATTTTCAGCGAGGTCATGCGAAGCATTGAAACATCTCACAGCGACACTGCAGCTTTGGTGGATACTGAGTGGAGTAGTCTGCTTCGAGCGTAGCATCACTGGGTCAAATAAAGAATTGCGGTACACATGACAGACACTGGACACAGAACCACTTCAGTACAACTGATAAATATAATCCTATGAGTAGAAATGGGCGTATGCACAGTTAATAAATGAGGCCCCTGTTCTTCCTTGCCACCCCCCCCCCCCCGCCCCCCCGGCCTGTTTTGTCTGTTGCTTTAATAATCACCATCCAGGGATCATAAAAGTGTTCTTCTCTTATCTTGTCTGAAGCACAATAAAGCTTCTACATTAATTTCTATTAATTGATTACCTCTCCTCCTGAGCCTTTTGTTTACTTACCCCAGTAGTTCATCTCAACGCATTCCTCTTTATAATTATAGTAGTCTGGCTGACGAGGACCCCATCTGGTGAAAGTATTTTTAGTATCATCGGTCCAAACATAAGATAACTGAGCCACCTAAAAAGAAAAAGAAAATCAAACGATTACCTGAGGGTGACTACTTTGCTGTCATTAATAAGGTGTGTTTTTACAGATGAACTATCTGTTACTCTATAAGAACTTAAACTTTTACTGTAGTTCAACAACTCCTTTATTAGCGAACATACGCCGGTCACACAACCTGTGCCGCTCTCTTTTTCACATCCGGTTCCTCCACAATAAAATGTTCCCACTTCCTCCCAATACACAATAAAAGGTATCTTTTCTATACAGGCTGGTATCTGGCTAACTGAATATATTAGAACAGTACAACAGTATATTGTAAGTTAACACTATCCACTCAGTCAGCTGGTTTATGATAGCAGTTTGTGCCTCTCATGTAGGAAGATTAGAACGAGACGTGAGGCAAAGATACTGGGTGAGGTGAAAGGGACAGGTGCATATCTGTGTTCAGAAAACAACAGGGAGTTGGTTATTGTAGTTTGACCCGCTGGTTTGGCGGCTCATCAACCAGGTCAGCAGTTGGAGCTGCAGCACTGGCTGTGACACATTAAGGTTCTTTAAAACCCTTAACACCCGATCCCACTCCTTCTCTGGCTCATAACTCAGTCAAATCTGAACACACAGACATGATGCACATGTTTTTAGATTCAGCGTGACTTACAGCTTTGTTATTGTGAGCAAACATCCATATATTCACTTAGAAATTATAGAAAAAATAAGCTCCTTTTAATTGCAGAACTTGCCAGAGAATCATCATGTTTTTAAGTCTTCTTCAGTATCAGAATAATCCATTGATAGTTTTCTGTACATCAATTGGAACACTGGAAACAGAAGCTCCTAACAGCTCATTCAGCTCACTGTTAATGGTGCCAATTTGTAAAGAAAATGTTTTGTTGTAGCCCATAGCTAAATTAATGACGTCATGGCAACATTACATTTTGTGTTACGTCCCCCAAAGCATCATAGGAACTATAGTTATGAACCATGATTACCCCTACTTACCTGTTTCTCAATTATAAATCCATTAGAGGCACAAACTGGGTAAACTGATGATTGAACAGAAACATTCACTGCTTACCTCTGCCAGTCTGTGTCCGATCCAGTAATGAGGTTTTCCAGGGTTGACTGTACATGATACACACCGCTTGATTCAGCTCCACAATGTTGTGGATTGACACCAGATGACCCTCAATGTTGCCGTTCTTGTACTTGTTACAGGTTTTCTGAAATCAACAGAAATAAGAAGAATAATTCACTGACACTTCACCATGGGTGCATCCCAATTCCCTTATTTCCTAAATTGATCCGGTCATGAAGGCCGTTCAAATTCCCTCATCTCTGCTCTGAGGAGCGAGACTACACAAGACCATCCTTAGAAGATGTTGAATGTCAAATGGAAAAGAGCAAATGCAAAATGGAGGGAGGAAATGAGAAAACAAAAAGATAACAATATCTTACTAATTCATTTCCTCTTTCAAATGTTCTTATGTTTTCTTTTTCCATTACACATTTACACAATATCCATTTGTCATTTAAACAATTTTTTTTTTTGTTTCCTTATTTTTTGGATTTAATTCTGATTATCCTGAGTACTAAAATAATAATTTATTTACCATTTTCCCTTTTAATTTTAATTCTGGGTAAAGTTATCCTTCCTAGTTGTGCCTCTGTCATCTGACATTGCTTTTATTATATTATTTATTTATATTATTATTTTTTCCTCTTTCCTCATGTTGTTTCCTTCACTTGCAAGAAGCGTAGATGCAGTAAAGGGAATTGAGATGCACCCCATGACTGTCTGAACAGGATGAGGTCACATTTACTGTCTGTAGTCTCAGTCTGATGTGTGTGTTTGTTTTTAGCACCTCTGCATCATAAAAGCTCAAGTGCGGCACATTGAAGAACGCCTTCGCACAGCGGTTGTTTCCCATCTGGAACCAGTCTCCATTACCGATCCAGTCTTTACATGGTATGGGTGGATATTTGGCATCACACGACGGCTTAGGATCCCCTGTGACATAGAAAGAGTCATGAAGTGTTGTCAGTTTTGTGTTCCTGTTGTCTGTGTTGAACATTATTTGGTGACTGTTTGGTTCTCACAGGGCTGAGAGTCCGACATGGACATCAGCATCGCCAGAAGGAGGATGGCAGTTCCCACAACAGGACGCATGGCTCAGGGCTCTCTGACTCTCACAGCACAACTGGAATATCACCTGAACACACAGGACCAATCAATGCTTTTTTAATAGATGTATTAATAAACATACATATGTTTATATATATATAAATATATAAAAGTTACAGCTCAACCAGGATAAAACTGAAGTGTTGGTAATAGCTTCTAAGGCTCAGAGAGAGAAACTGGCCAAATTCTGCTAGTTCTTGCACACAATATATACAATATGTGTATTGTAGTTTTATTATTGAGTCATTCATATAACTCTGTCCAGCTCGAATGGGCTTACAAGACACCATAAAATCATACAAGCCAGGACCAGAGATCAGCGTATACATCTCCAAAATAGAAAAACAGCTAAAGCATCTTTCATGGTTCAATCTTGAGACCATCATCTACCATCGTCACCATCGTCTACTACTATGTAATACTGGAAAAATCAGAGTAAGTACTAATTAAAGAATCCGTCTTGTCTTCTTTTCCAGGCTTTTGAGACAAAGTTAACAAACTTAAACACAGTTTCTGCTCATCTGTACACCAGAATATTTCAGGGTTTTGTTTTGATATTTATTTTGATTATTGCTTTCTTGTACTTTAGTTTTTTTTACTGCCCTTGATCAATTTAATTTTTTAAAGGTTTCCCAAGGTTCCCAAGGTTTCCCAGCAGAACATTGCCCAAAGCATCACACTGCCTCCGCCGGCTTGCCTTCTTCTTATAGTGCATCCTGGTGCCATGTCTTCCCCAGGTAAGCTATGCAGACGCACCGGGCCATCCACATGATGTAAAAGAAAACGTGATTCATCAGACCAGGCCATCTTCTTCCATTGCTCCGTGGTCCCGTTCTGATGCTCACGTGCCCATTGTAGGCACTTTCGGCGGTGGACAGGGGTCAGCATGGGCACCCTGACCGGTCTGCAGCTACGCAGCCCCATACACAACAAACTGCGATGCACTGTGTGTTCTGACACCTTTCTATCAGAACCAGCATTAACTTTTTCAGCAATTTGAGCTACAGTAGCTCTTCTGTTGGATCGGACCACAGGGGCCAGCCTTCGCTCCCCACGCGCATCAATGAGCCTTGGCCGCCCATGACCCTCTCGCCGGTTCACCGGTTTTCCTTCCTTGGACCACTTTTGGTAGGTACTGACCACTGCAGACCGGGAACACCCCACAAGAGCTGCAGTTTTGGAGAAGCTCTGACCCAGTCGTCTAGCCATCACAATTTGGCCCTTGTCAAAGTCGCTCAGATTCTTACGTTTGCCCATTTTTCCTGCTTCCAACATCAACTTTGAGGACAAAATGTTCACTTGGTGCCTAATATATCCCCCCCACTGACAGGTGCCACTGTAACGAGATAATCAATGTTCTTCACTTCACCTGTCAGTGGTCATAATGTTATGGCTGATTGGTGTATGTAAACAGAGAGGCTGCTCTAGACAAGACTTTTGTTAAAGTAATCAAATGTTAAGAATTCTACCGTGAGACAAATGTATTTCATGTTCATACATTGTCTAGTTTGAATGTTTTTCTCACTATGAACATGCTGAATCTTCAGTAAAGATTTGGAACAAGAGTTTTATGCTCATTTTATTGTATCATTGTTTGTGTTTGTGCTGTTTTCTTTGTATTTTCCTGTTCACTTTTGTGTATTTTACAGGTCTTTCTAGAGACTGGGATGGCAAAGTAGCTTACCTTTAGACTTTAGCACCACCCAAGGACAGCATCAAGAATGACAGCAGTGCACTCGCCAAACTCTTACAAACCACCTTTGCAACAAACCTTTGGTGTTGTATGGGAGAGATTTGAACTGCTTTATTCATGCAACGTCATCACAGTAACACATGACTTACTAATGTGATGCTTCGTCAGACTGCTAAACACACCTATAGCTTCAACAATCAACTGGGAAAGGTTCTTATTTGAAAAAAAGTCAAATCATGTATTTTATGATTTTCTTCCATAGACGTTCTTTGGTGAAACACTTCTTGAAGAAATCTAAAAACTACATTGACACAGATTCTGGGTTTTTTTCAACATAAAATCTCTTTTACTTTAGTTTTGTCTGTAACACATGTCAAGTAAGATTGAGGCCCCAGAATAAATTCCTACAATAAACCTAAATATTAATATAAAAGTAAATTGTTCTGTCATTAGTTAAAGCTTCTCATGATAGTAAAAAGTTAAGTTTATGTGTGCTCAACATCTATAAGGCTCTGAAAGGTTATTCTAGTGTTTGTCCACTAGATATTGTTAAACAGACCCCAAGGGCTTAGAATGCAAGCCATCTAACCCAAACCTAGCAACTTACCAAGTGCACAGATCAAAAAGAGGAAAGCTGCCGTTAACGGGCGTGTCTGGTGACTAAACCCGACGACCAAAGCTACTCGGTCAGGTGTAGTTATCAGAGGAAGCAGGGTAGACGACCGGATGTAGGCAGTTAGAAGCTGGGCAAATTTCCTCGACACCAGGTCAAATATCTTTAGAATTTCTAATAGGACTAGGTTTCCATAGAACTGAAGATCGGACCCTTTAAACGGAGAGCTGGTCCAGTGAGTCCTGTACAGGGCTTTTACCGGGATCTAACACACATTAAAGGGTAATTGTGGTATCTTAAAACCTGGGCCTTATTTTTACATATTTTGGGGTCTGAATTACTAATAGGTACAAAAGGTTTTGGAAGTGGTCCAGTAGATCGCCTCACTCGGCAGCCTCGAGACGGGCTGCTACATAATCCTTGCGGTCAACTGTACCCATCAAAGTACGTCCACTAAATGTGCTTGTTTTTGCCACTGACAGGCTCAGATTGTTATTCAGTGTCTGACAAAAAGGTCCATCTCTGTAGGGATCCTTTCCATAATGTTGTCAAAGAGTAAGGTCCTTTTTGTTTAACCATTATTCTTCCTGTTTCACTTTGTCCTGTTTCATCAACCTCTTTTGTTTCCTGTAGTTTCTCAGCCTGTTTCTCATATTATAAAGCTTTGTGTTTTGTATTGATGTCATGACATTAGGACAGACGGTGGGTACAGCTCTCATACTAATACAATCAGAAATGAAACAAGAACCATCAACATGTTTGCTGATGCTGAATATTTATTGCAGTAAATGTCAAAGCTTGTGTTTGCAGCAGTGACAGTGAAGCAGACTGGTTCAACTGCAGCTCTTCATGTTCACCCTGAACTAAGAGAGTCTCACTGCACACATGTAGGGCCTCTTCTGATTACATGACTCGTCGTTCCAGAGCGCCCACGCTGGAAAACAGAAAAAACATGTGATTCAGTGTCAGTGGGGTTTTAAGGGTTAATGGTAATGTGCCACTCTGGTGAGGAAACTCAGTGGATTGAATATTCCATGTATAGTATAAGCAGCAAAGTGTCAAAAGTAAAAGTCTTCTTAATGCAGAAACATGAGCCCTGTGAGTGTTATACTATTAGATATTATATTATTGGATTATTATTACTGATGCTTTAATGTGTCAGTAGCATTTCAATGATTTAGCTAGTCAAGCTAGCTAAGTCATACATGTAGTGGAGCAAAAAGTACAATATACAATATTTTCTCTGTTTTTAAGTACTGATTGGGAAGCACACCCCCTATTTAAAACCAGCGCGGCACTTCTCTGACACGAGTGTGATGTAACGAGGTTTGGGTGGTCGTGTTATTTTCAGCGAGGTCATGCGAGGCATTGAAACATCTCACAGCGACACTGCAGCTTTGGTGGATACTGAGTGGAGTAGTCTGCTTCGAGCGTAGCATCACTGGGTCAAATAAAGAATTGCGGTACACATGACAGACACTGGACACAGAACCACTTCAGTACAATTGATAAATCTGATCCTATGAGTAGAAATGGGCGTATGCACAGTTAATAAATGAGGCCCCTGTTCTTCCTTCATACCCCACACACACACACACACACACACACACACTTCTGTTTACTTACCCCAGTAGTTCATCTCAATGCAATGCTCTCTCAACAAAAAGTTGTCTGGCTGACCACGAGCCCATCTGGTGAAAGTTCTTAAAGTTTTATCGGTCCAAGCAAATTGACCCCCCTAAAAAGAAAAAGAAAATCAAACGATTACCTGAGGGTGACTACTTTGCTGTCATTAATAAGGTGGGATTTTACAGATGAACTATCCACTCAGTCAGCTGGTTTATGATAGCAGTTTGTGCCTCTCATGTAGGAAGATTAGAACGAGACGTGAGGCAAAGATACTGGGTGAGGTGAAAGGGACAGGTGCATATCTGTGTTCAGAAAACAACAGGGAGTTGGTTATTGTAGTTTGACCCGCTGGTTTGGCGGCTCATCAACCCGGTCAGCAGTTGGAGCTGCAGCACTTTCCCTCTCCTGCCCTCTCCTGCTCGGTGTGTCAGATGTTTAGTTACTCCTCTGCCTCCTTTAGCGATAATGGTTCGTGTAACAAATGTAGTTTATTCACCGCGTTGGAGGCTCAGTGAGTTAGAGTCGCGGCTCCGCACCATGGAGAGTCAGTCAGCCGGTGCGAGCCGACCAGAGGCAGCTTCTGCCGGCCGTCTGCCGGCAACTCCCGAGCAGCCGGGAGGCCCGGGAGGCTGGGTGACTGTCCGGAAGAAGCACAGCCCTGAACCAAAGCCCACGGTTCTAACAGGTTCTCTCCACTCAGCGATACACCCTCTGAGAAACCAGCTCTGATTATTATTATTCACGTCGGCGGTAATGACCTCCGATTGCGCCAATCGGAGGTCACGAAAATTAATGTGCAGTCGGTGTGTACATATGCAAAGACAATGTCGGACTCCGTAGTTTTCTCTGGGCCCCTACCTGATCTTACTATCGATGACATGTATAGCCGCATGTCATCATTCAACCGGTGGGTATCCAGGTGGTGTCCAGGTAATGATGTGGGCTTTGTAGATAATTGGCGGACTTTGTGGAGAAGACCTGGTCTGATTAGGAGAGATGGCATTCATCCCACTTTGGATGGAGCTGCTCTCATATCTAGAAATCTGGCCGAATTTATTAGTGGCCCAAAGACATGACAGCTCAGAGTTCAGACCATAGACTTAATACAGTCTGTGGTCCAGACCAGGAGGCAGAGCTGCAGTCCTATACGCTTCTCTGCGCTTCCATTAGAGCAGTTACCCACCCTAAACTCCACAGAGAGGGTGTCTGTCCCCCCACCACTTAAATTATTTAAATCAAAACTAAACAGAGGAGGAGTTACACATAAAAACCTAATTAAAAGTAAAACCTCCACTGCAACAGTACAACAAAATAGGAGAATTAAATGTGGACTCTTAAACATCAGATCTCTCTCATCTAAAGCTGTTCTAGCACACGATCTAATATCAGATCATAATATTGATTTATTTTGTCTTATTGAAACCTGAGCCCCCCCACTCAGTCACATTAATACTCACAGGCCGAGGAGGTGGAGTTGCAGCCATCTTCGATTTTAATATTCATGTGGATGTAGAAAATGATAGCCTTAGTGCTGCGTTTATCTCATTATTAGATTCGATTGGCTTCTGTCAGAGTGTACATAAACCCACTCACTGTTTTAACCACACCCTCGACCTTGTTCTTGTCTATGGCATTGAAATTGAACATCTAATAGTCTTTCCACAGAATCCTTTTTTATCAGACCATTATTTAATAACTTTTGAATTCCTATTACTGCACTACACGCCATCAGGCAAACATTCCTACACTAGATGTCTATCTGATAGTGCTGTAGCTAAATTTAAGAAAGTGATTCCATCGGCATTTGATTCATTTCCATGTCTCTATAACAGATGACTCCTATGCTAACTTTAGTCCCTCCCAAATTGATCATCTTGTTGATAGTGCTGCAGGCTCACTACGAATAACACTCGACTCTATCACCCCTCTAAAAAAGAAGATAATAAAACAGGAGGTTAGCTCCATGGTATAACCCGCAAACCCGCAAATTAAAACAAACATTGCGAAAACTTGAAAGGAATTGGCGTTCCACCAATCTGGAAGAATCACGTTTAGCCTGGCAAGATAGTCTTAAAATTTATAGGAAGGCCCTCCGTAATGCCAGAGCAGCTTACTACTCATCATTAATAGAGGAAAATAGGAACAACCCCAGGTTTCTGTTCAGCACTGTAGCCAGGCTGACAGAGAGTCACAGCTCTGTTGAGCCATGTATTCCTGTAGACCTCAGTAGTAATGACTTTATGAGCTTCTTTAATGATAAAATTCTAACTATTAGAGACAAAATTCAGCACCTCCTGCCCTCAGTTGGTACTGACTTATCTTCAAACACAGGAACCTTAGAAACAACTGTAAAACCTGATGTACAATTAGACTGCTTTTCTCCCATCAACCTTAGTCAGCATTTCTTTGCTAGATATGATCAATCTGTCCTTATTAAAAGGTTATGTGCCACAGTCCTTTAAAGTAGCTGTAATTAAACCTCTTCTTAAAAAGCCCACTCTTGATCCAGGGGTTTTGTCAAATTATAGACCTATATCTAACCCTCCTTTTCTCTCTAAGATCCTTGAGAAAGCAGTCGCCAATCAGTTGTGTGACTTTCTACACAACAACAAGCTGTTTGAGGATTTTCAGTCAGAAAGTTACAAATGACCTTCTAATTGCATCCATCAAAGGACTTGTCTCTGTACTTGTCTTATTAGATCTTAGTGCTGCATTCGATACCATTGACCATCACATTCTATTACAGAGACTAGAACATTTAATTGGCATTAAAGGCACTGCACTAAGCTGGTTTAAATCCTATTTATCGGATCAATATCGGTTTGTACATGCTAATGATGAATCCTCTATGCACGCCAAAGTTAGTCACGGAGTTCCACAAGGTTCTGTGCTTGGACCAATTCTGTTGCACCTGCTGCCCCCGTGTTCCTGCTCAACAGCTGCTGCTGCTATTATGTACAGTCTAGACCTGCTCTATTTGAAACGTGCCATGAGATGACTTCTGTTATGCTTTGGCGCTCTATAAATGAAACTGAATTGAAAAGAATTGAACTTGGTAAACTGGTTTTAAAATTGTTTAATTGTGTAGTGGATGGAATATGTTTTCATCCAGATGTTAGAAGAGTCTTTTGGGAATACCTTCAGAATACCTTCAAAACAACGGTAAGTGTTGTTAAACCACCTTCTGTGTTTTTCCAAGATCACTGTGTATCTATTTTTCAGAGAAACACATGCGACTCAGTTGTAAGTCCATTAGAGGCACAAACTGGGGGTAAACTGATGATTGAACAGAAACAGTCACTGCTTACCAGTATCCGTCTGAGTCCGATCCAGTAATGAGGTTTTCCAGGGTTGACTCTGTACATGATACACACCGCTTGATTCAGCTCCAC
>SEMN01002215.1:0-12833 GCA_005408345.1 Macquaria australasica
ACACCAACTCTGTCACTGTCTGTCCTTCCTATTTAGTACTCAAGTTTACTCAAGTACTATACTTAAGTATGCTTTTAAAGTACTTATATTTGACTTTCCATTACATTTATCTGACAGCTTTAGTTACTTTTCAGGTTAAGATTTTACAAAAACACATTACTGAAGATTAAACCAGTCATTCAGAACCTTTTTGCTTTGTGGAAAAGGTGAATAAACAAATTGTGTCTAGTTGGGGCACTTTGTCATGTTTCAAATGTCTATGAGTTGTTAGCAGTTCCTTCTCTCTAAACTTCTCAGATGGTTTCATTTAAATAACTGTTTAAGGCCCAAAGAGATAAAATTATACAATATTTCACCAAAATGCTAAAAAATACAATACAAACATGCAGCAGAACTTTGCTTATTCTTTTCCCATTTCCCCTTAATCATCTCACGGTCCCTCAGATTTATATTGCGACCCTTTGAAGGGGGCCAGACCCCTATGTTGGGAACCACTGGACTAAACTACAGAACTGTATATGATGAAATAGATCAACTACACATCGACCAGCAGCTAAAACAGCAAACTACTGCTTACACACTGATGTATTAACAATTTTATAATGTCATGTAAAAAATATCAGTCATGGAGTTACTTCAGGCAGTCAACTTGAGCTGCACTGCTACACATGTGACACACCTCACTCTCCTCAACCATCCACCAAACACACCCTCACAAACATCTCTCCCTCTGCCTGTCAATGCCACTGCTGCCCTGCATCAGCATTGCTGCCTGTTCTTTCAGCCCCACCACCACCCCAGCATCCACCTGCAGGCTCCGGCTGGGGGATTTAAGATATTTGCTCATCACTCCCCAAAATCTCCAAGTAAACATATCTGTGGGGAGTGATGAGGTCGGATCCAAGACGCCAAACTCTTAACTATGTTCTTCTGCTATAATGAACATGTCTGACTGAAGTGTTATTTGGTGTTTATGAGTGGTGTGAGCGAAGGAGGTTGTCTTTAACTGAAATGGTACATTTTAGAAGCTCTCAGCAGCACTTTTGTTCACAAAGAAAGGTCTATTTGTAAATTAGAGCGGGAATACTGTCTCTTTTAAAATGGGTCGGTTCGCTGAAAATTAATATCATTTTGTTTTCTACTGCCCTTGATACTGTAACTGATCTTTAGTTTAATGACATAAAGTACATGTTGTTGAATATGGATAACTCACATTGTCTGTAATAGTTGTTTGAAAAAGAGAAAATCAAATTACAAAATAACAATAAAATATCTCTCTCTCTCTCTCTCTCTCTCTCTAGATCTTCCCTCAGTGTCTCTCCTCCAGAAGACTCCCTCCTCTCCAGCCAGCTGCCACGCTACAGGTTTCTACCCTGACAGAGCCGTGATGTTTTGGAGGAAAGATGGAGAGGACCACGGAGAGATCCTCCCCAACCACGATGGATCCTTCCAGATGAGTGTTGACCTGAACCTTTCATCAGTCACACCTGAAGACTGGAGGAGGTACGACTGTGTGTTTCATTTCTCTGGTGTGAAGGACGACATCGTCACCAGACTGGACAAAGCAGAGATGAGGACCAACTGGGGTAAGAAGACTGAGATTAGAGGGTGCTGAATGGGACTGCATGTCTGTGGTATTTGAGCTTTTGACCTCCAATTCAGCTGAGAATGCATCTTCAAAAAACTAATAATAATAAACCAATTAAATAATTTAATTGAACCAATGCACGTTGCTCACTGCAGGATCACTGGTCAGATCATGTGAGCGTTACTTTGATCATTTTTAAATACATCAGTTTTCTAGCTTTGTTTCTTTAAGTGTAGGTGTTTAAGTTACAGCTTTTTTAAATTTTTGATGCATTTATTTCTTTATTAATTTACACTGTCAGTGTCTGTCTTTCAAATCTAACACATTAGGGTTTTAATATATTTTTAGAGACACACACTTTTAAGATAATAGTCTAAATAATTGATTATACTGTATTAACTCAACTCCAAGTCAGTATTAGTTCACAGCAACAAACCTACATGTATGTATGAATAAATCATTGATGGATGTACTTCTGTTCTAACCTGCTTTATCTGTACCAGTCTTCATTTTTGTTGTTGTTGTTTTGTCCATCAGAGAAGTCCAGTCACATGACCGTCACCATCATTGCTGCAGTGGTTGTTGTTGCTCTCGTACTCATCGCTGCAGCTGGATTCATGGCTTACAAAAGGAAGAAAGGTGAGAGAGAAAAATGGAAAGATTATCTGCTTAATTGACTTTTTCAGTCCTTTGATTTTAGTCTTTGAGTTGATGCTGTTATCCTGAAACAAGCACTGAGCTCTCAGAGAAACTGAATCCAGAGACCTGATTGACAAACACACTGAATGAGTTACTGGATGAAGAAAGTAAACACTTTGACATGTGTCACATTATATATCTTTACAGAACTAAAAGAGACTGAAAGATGGCTTCCTGCAACAAAAGTAAAGTATTACTTATCTGCTTGATATGTAATGTAATAGTTTTATTTCACACTACAGATGTATAGTATATATTTTAAATCCATTAAAAATGTTCTTATCTGAAAAATTATCTTTCATTTTACATTGATGCAATAATGTGTTTCCTATCCAAGTCACTAACATGTTAAATAAGTGTTTTTGATGATTTTTGAATAATATTTTATGGTTTTAGAATAACTACGTACATGTCATGTTTCTGTAAACATGTAGACACTGGATACAGTGCCCAAAATCACCTCTCGTGATGGATTATTGAAACCATGATCTTTTCTTCGTTAAGACAGAACAAGAGACATAATTCATGAAAGGTTCCTCATACCACAGGGGTTGTTAAGCAGGGTAAGACTAGTGGAACCAGATAGACAGTGATGGTGGTTGGACTGCTGAGCGGGCCATGGCGTTCACATGATATTGACTATCAAGCCAGTTGGTCCAGCCACTGTAGTTTAGCCTGAGCAGATACAATGCAGATTTAAGGCCGGGTCAAGCGGCCGAGTATCTGCTCTCTGCTTGGGTGAGTGAAGGATTTAAAGGTACGTCAGGTCGGGGTTAGAGAACGGTGTCGCCTGTCAGAGGGTTCAGTAGATTCATGACGCCACAGCCTGATACCTACTGCAGGGCCTAATCATTATTATGTACATATATGAAGTGTTACGTACTTGTGGTAATTCCCTTGTTGCACAGTAGGTGATATGTGAAGTATGGAGAAAGTACAAGTAGGTGAAGCAGTAATCATACAACAGGTTTGTTGCTGACCGGATGAAGCACACAGTTTTTTGACCGTCAGATGTAGCCTGAGCCATTTGTTTGTTTGCATGCAAGGAATTGATTTTAAGTGCATGTGGATCGCCGTCTACAGTGTGGATGGACCTGATGGTGTACAAAATAAATACACTGGAGTATGGTTATACTTACGTTTGGAAATATGAATTATTGAACCAACATGCTACATAAAGGAGACGCATCAATTAGGCGAGCACCAGTCAAGTCACTACACATCATTTAACATGAATACTGGGCTTCCATAGGAATGCTCACCCAACTTTTGGCACATTTTACTGTGTGTTGATGACCATAAATGAAAGTCAACATCGAATGTGTTGCTCTTTCTGTTTGTTTCACTTTACAATAAAATCAAGTTTTTACAATGTAAGAGATTGAGGAAAAGCATATCATTATTATTGTATTGTTTCTCCTGAACAAATAACAACAGACTTGACAGAGCAGCAGCCAAATGTTAACAAGTGGAAGATAATCTTGATGTCAGAGAGGAGTAACTCATGACAACAATGCTGGCTGTAAAAATTCCCCAACAGGGAAATGTTCAGTGTTTAATCTTGGATAAACAAACGTTGAAAAATCAGCTGCAGCCTGATGTCCTGATATCAGTATCATCAGCAAGAGAGATGAAAATGCTTCATCAGAGTGCAGCTCTTCTCATACTCAGCATGCTTGACTTTAAGCCAAGAATGAAAACATCTCTTGATCTGAGTTTACAAAGAACAAATGACTGACAGCAATGACCCCTGCACCCCCAACTCCTGCAGCAACTCAGGAAACTCAGTATTAACAGCTTTCTGAATCCTCAAACTGTGTAGAATGATGATATCTGATGATATATGAAAGTATAAGAAAGCTGGTCCACTGTGTCCTGCAGAGGATGGAATCAGAGGTTTGATAGTCAGCGGAGCATCCTGTCAAGGTTCTTGAAGGAATGTGATTAGTTAGAAAGACAATTAGAGAAACAGATTAGAAGATGAAACATTTAAGAGAGAATGAGAAGAAAAATACATTCAAATGATTTATTTGGGCTGGTGGTTAGAACACATACGCAATATAAAAAAAACAAAATACAACTACAGTTACAATGTAGATAAAGTCCTATAAGGTACAGCATTAAAGGTGCAGCAGTATTATGTTGTAGTTTAGTAGTTAATTAGTTTAATGTTTCACCGTTGTCAGTGTTTCAAGTGTATCTGCATCAAATGTGGAAGATTTTGATCTTTATTCATCAAACTTAGAGGGACATCAGATGTTGATTTCGTGCCAAACTTTCTAAATTTGAAACCGTTTCTTATATGAGGGGGTAAAATGTGAACTAAAAATAAAAGCATGCTTTAATAGCCATTTATTTAACTGCTCTTTATTCAAAAATACAGTGGCTGTATTTAGTTTGTCATAAATAGATTGTTTTGAGATATTGGGGGAGAGTATTGCAGTTTTTTTCAAAGGAAATAGTAATGCTTGATGGTTTTTGTTTTTTACAAAATGAAGCATCAGTGACGTTTGAAGCTTCAGACATCACAGTCATGTGGTATTTTTCATTTAACAGCTTATGAAACAGAGCTGTTCACAGGTGTGAAACAGGTTTCTCTAGTCAGAGCAGAAACACTCCCAGATCCTGGAGGAAAAGAACTGGACAGAAGAGAAAACAGCTGCAGCAGCTCGGTCCTTTACCCACACGTCTTTATCAAATCAAGATGAAAGTGTTATTTTTGTTGCTTCTCTTCTGTCACGTTTCATCACCAGGTAAGATCACAGTTTAACTCTTTACTTTAACATCTTTGCATTTTGTTCCTGCGTAGCTCAACGACACACTCGTATTTTAGTTTCACTTTTACTTCAACTTGATCAGACATGTTTTAACTGAATCATACTGAATACATCATGTTTATGATGAGTGTGATGATGATGTGTGTGTATTTATACTGAATGTATAAACCTTGTTTGTCCTGCAGTGAAACACTCCCTGAAGTATTTCTTCACTGCATCTTCTGGACTCTCAGACTTCCAGCTTGTAGGTTCTGCACTGGTTGATGACATTCAGACGGCTTACTGCGACAGCATCAAAAAGATATTAGAACCAAAACAGGACTGGGCGAAAAAAGTCTTCGAAAACGATCCTCAGCACTGGGAGCGGTACACTCAAGACTGTTTTGAGTATCTGCCAAACATCTACAAAACTACGATTAATAGTTTGCAGCAGCGCTTCAACCAAAGTGGAGGTACAGTATATTTCACTTTTCACTGCTAAACTGCATCTTAGTTGTAAAGTAATGTGAGCCTCTACAGGGCCTCAAGATCATCAGGACCTGCAGTACTTGCTGTAGTTCTGCACGCTGTCAGTCCGAGATTTGCTTCACATTAATTTCTGTGTGAAACGGGGCGAGACTTCAATCTGATTTAATTTTGACATCGCGAGTTTCTCCAATGTCCAGCCAGTCTGAGAGAGGGGGGGGGGGCTGTCCTCTCATTCAGGAAATATTGCTTGTTTAAATCCTTGTTTTATCTAACCTTAGTTACTGTACACATGACATTTTTGGGTTATTTTAATTAGGCTACTTAAGTTTACCATACTAATTTATGTTGCTTATTAAACTGTATAGTAGCCTATACTGTGGTAAGTTATATACAGTCAAGTTTTATTATTGACACAGTACGGTGGACTCAAATGCACAACTCAAACTCCAGACTTTTCAATGCAAGAGATTTTACTAACAAAAATTCAAAGTACAAACGAAAGCGCTCAAAAAGAGGATAAACAAAACGGCTACAACTCAAAAACACTCGTAAGGAGATTCTGCTATAAACTCAACTAAAATTCACTCGTGAGAGGATCAAACTCAAAGTACAACAAAGATAAACATGGCATGAAAGAAACCTGATACAATCTGCTCGATTGGGATGACAAGACGAACTGGCACAGGACAAGGGCAAACAAGAACTATATATACACACACAGGAGGAGAGGGAACACAGGTGAATTCAATCAGGGGCGGAGCAAACAATCACACTGGCTGGGAAGCACACAAAGGGAGGAAATCTGCCTGAAACACAAAGAGAGGTGATTACACAATAAACCAGGAAGTGCAGCACGAGACTAGACATGAGTGAACTTTAACATAAAAACTAACACCACCTTAAACCTGACATTTAACGTAGTTGCCTAGATGCCACAATTATTACATACAATAATTATTTCATTATCACTTATATCACTTTCACTAACACTTTATTTATATATTTATATTTGTAACATTTAAGTTGCTATTTTATGTCCCCTTTGCTGAGGAGTCATTTTAGTTCCTACCTGCTGTTGTTTTACGGGGGACAGTTGTGAGTGTAACAGACTTGGAGTAACATGTGCAACAGGTCTACACTGTGTTTCTGTGTCGATGTTAATTAAAAAAGATTATTCAAAGCAGGGCTGTAATCACCTATTTAACTATTTCCAATGTGCACCTACTGCAACCCTCCAGGGGGGTCTGGGGGGAATTTCCCCAAGGAGACATTTTTAGAAACTTAACAGGCTACACCGGATACTAGTTTTGTTGAGAGTTTGAGGGACAGCTGGAAGCTCACGTCAGCTGTTTACTTCTATTAGAAGAGTGTAGTTAGCCTCTCTGGGCTAATAAAAGTTGACATCAGTATATTTATTCTGTTAACAAAGTAAACCTTTAAATGAAATGAAGAGTTTCTATAACACATCATGTTTGTGGTCAAACATCTGAGACACTGAGCTTTTAGATCAGGGGGATGCTTTTATTAGACAGCACCAGTTAAGAGAAAATGAGGGGACATAGATGCAACAAAGGTCTCCAGCTGGACTCCAACCAGGTCGGCATCATAAACCCTAAACTATGGAGCGACCCACACTGGTGTGACTTTATGTATATAACAGTTTGATGTGCACAGAATTCAAGAAGACAAAACCACTTGGTTTACTGCCATTGGCAGACATCCAGGAATTTACAGAACAGCAAACATTGTTACTTTAAAACTGTGAAATAGAAATTGTGTTTCATCACTCATATAAAGAAAAGGTGCACTGATGATCTGCTCTTGAATCATGAGCACACCACAAGACTGGGAGAATAGCAGTGCATCACACAATGCACAATACTGTAAAGATCATCTTTCCACTGGAGATATCATCTGTACATCATTAACTGCAGTCTCTGTTTCTGTCTCTGTTTCTCTCTCAGGTGTCCACATTTTACAGAGGATGAACGGCTGTGAGTGGGATGATGAGACTGGAGAGGTTCATGGTTTTATTCAGTTTGGTTATGATGGAGAAGACTTCATATCATTGGACCTGAAGACATTAACATGGATCGCTCCGAAACCACAGGCTGTCATCACCAAACTGAGATGGGATGATGACAAAGATATGATAAAACTCTATGAGATATACCTCACTGAGATTTATCCTGAGTTCCTGAAGATGTATTTGGCCTTCGGCAACAGCTCTCTCCTGAGAACAGGTAGAATCACATGACCTGATGTAGTTTCATGGATACAAAAATGTTCATATAGCCTGCTCAGACTGAACTGCCATTGTATTATCACTCCAGTCAGTCTGACATCACCTTCTTTTAGGTCGTTTTCTGTGGCGATAAGATTTTGATTTAAGTAAGATGTATCAATATTTACTGATCGTTTGAGCCTGACTTCATATTTTTCTTTAAACACAAAACATCCTCATCTATGATAATAATAATGATATAAAATGTCTTTTTTTCTCGCTCCAGACCTTCCCTCAGTGTCTCTCCTCCAGAAGACTCCCTCCTCTCCAGTCAGCTGCCACTCTACAGGTTTCTACCCTGACAGAGCCGTGATGTTCTGGAGGAAAGATGGAGAGGAGCTTCATGAGGACGTGGACCACGGAGAGATCCTCCCCAACCACGATGGATCCTTCCAGATGAGTGCTGACCTGAACCTTTCATCAGTCACAGATGAAGACTGGAGGAGGTACGACTGTGTGTTTCATCTCTCTGGTGTAAAGGACAACATCGTCACCAAACTGGACAAAGCAGAGATCAGGACCAACTGGGGTAAGACTGGAATCAGAAGTGATGAAGGTGGGAAACACACGTTTAGTTTACTGTAACAGTCCTGCAGTTCATGTGTTTTTATGTGTGTTGGATGGGAAGTTCTGTTTCCTTTTATTGTTTTGTTGTCAGTTTCTTTCATCTAGTTTTTTCTATATAATTTTAAGGTTTAGATTAGTATTAAACCACCTTGGGACCCTGACAGGTGTATCAGCAAATTAAGAAATGTTATTTTCTTAATTTAAAGTCAAAGTTTAAAGTGCTTTAAAAGAATTATCGTTGTCCACCATGATTTTTTGTGCTGTCTGTCCACAGTTTACTTACCTTTGATTAATACAGAAAACTGTCAATAATGAAACATACAAAACACAGTTTTATTAATTTTTTTTGGTTTCATTTTGTATTTTAAAACAAGGTGGGGTTTTTGACCACCTTTGTAATTTATTTTATTTTGTATGTTGTTTTTATTTTGTATTTTAGTTTGTAAATCATTGTAAAAAAATACTTAATGTTTGGGAGCTCTTTCTTTGAGACCATGTGTGGCCATTTTAATGTGTCACCACAGTTCAGAGGTTATAGGTCAGTGTATTGACTTAACTACTGGTCAGTTTTAGAAGATGAGTAGATGGAATTATTTAATAACTGGATGAATGTATGTATTGATCAGTAAATCAGTCAGAATAAAGTTTATTGTCAGTATGCTGACAGTCAGAAAGGGGACAGAAACCAACAAAGACAACAAAGATAAATAATCAAAGATACAGTAATTATGTTCATGTGGGGATAAAAATGAACAACAGCAGGACAAACAAAGTGTCTGTTTACAGGATGGAGGTCTGGTTGGTGGATGTTCTTCTCCTCTAACCTGCTTCATCTGTACAGGTTGTGACTCTGTTGTTTTCTGCTCAACAGGGAACATGATCACCATCATCATCATCATCGCTGCAGTGGTTGTTCTTGCTCTCGTCCTCATCGCTGCCGCTGGATTCTTCATTTACAAAAAGAAGAATGGTGAGAGACCAAAACAGAAACAGCTGTGTCTTTTTTTTTCAGATTGAAAAAGTGAAACAAATTTCAAATCCCAGCACATCAAAATCAGTTTCAACCAACAGTAAGTGCTGTTAGCCTCAGAGCCACAGTTTCATGACTGTAGCATGATGATGTAAGGGAGGTGACAGGAAAAGAAATAATGAAAGATGTAAACTAAAGGTAGAAGGGATTTATTTATCAGTTTGAGTGAGTAGAAGAGAGGATCATCACTGGAAAGAAGTCTGGCATTTTAACTGCAACATTAATAATTTGTCTTTTCTTTTTATTTCAGCCAAACGCCCTCCATCTCGTGAGTAAAACCTGTTTTTATTCTCTTTTCTCTGACCTGACATGCACTCTGTAGATTAAAAAGAGTTTCTGGATTTTGTGCTGAAGAACGTTTTCAGGACTGTTTCCTGCAGTGTTGGCTGTGTGTAAAACACAGTGTCAGATCAGAGCAGGATGTGGGCTGACGATGTGTTTCTGACCTTACAGCTATATACAACCCTGAGGTCCTGGAGGAACTGAATCCAAATGCCTAAATGACAAACACACCACCCTGAACAAAGTGAGTTTCTCCATAAATATGATTTTTACACCTGTTGCTAAACAAAGCTGCCTCATATGTGCAAGAGAACTTCTGGGATTGTTTCTTTATCTGCTGTAAAACTTCTGTGACACTTCAATTGTAAAGAAAATCTTCTGCCTCTCTTCAGTTTTCTACAGTAAAGGTGAAACTGTTTTATATGAAGTTAAATGAGATTATTAAGAGAAAGGCTCAGATGCTTTCAGAAAGCTTCACATCAGCAGGTCAGATAAAGTGTAACATTAAAAACTCAAATATTACGTAAGAGCTATTTCATTTTACTAGTTTCATAATGCTACATTTACAGATAACGGTAGGTTAGTGTAATAATTCAGGACCGTTTCTCTCGTAGTAAAATGTAAATGTAACATGATGAAACTAGTAAAATGAAATGGCTCTTACGTGAGGCGTTTCCACATCCATTTCTCCAGTGTATCTTCTTCCTTTCTTTTGTACTTGAGCCGATACAAAGACAACCTAAAGTGCAATCCTAAAAGACGAGGACTGTGACCAATTATATTTAGGGATACAATGGTGACTGGATCCGCCCACTTACTGCCAAAAAGAAAATCCACTCGCGAGCGAGCAGGTGAAAGTTTTGCGAGCAGGAGAGCTGCGTGTGCTCAAAGCATTGTTTTCTCCTTGCAGGCTACAATATTGCTCGCGTGAGCAGAAATATTCTGTGCGCAAGGATCTCATTTGCACGCGTGGATTTTGGCAGTGATATGCCGCCATAAACGCCGTAGTATGGCAACTTAATTTTGAGCAGGGATTCAGCCAGGTCCTCCACATGCAGTCCAAATAGCGCAATCTCTTCTCTGCAACCTGCAGTGCTGATTTCCTTTGAAAGTTAAGATAAATCGCTTGTGTTTTTTTCCTGTAGCCTCAGATTTTTCCTCAGTAGGCTGCTCTTGTTTTCCATTGGAACAATTAATGAGAATGCTCCTGTTTGGCATTTCTGATTGGCTGTTATCTAGCCTAATTAAAGTCACATTTCTAACTGTTGCATTTGTTTAACAATATAATTTCTGTTCATATGGCTTTTTTGCTCCCTTGGAAACTAATGATGATTTTCCAACTGTCCAATTAAAATCAAACCTGTTATTTGGCATTCAGTGACATTCTTTTGTAAACATATAACACGTAATAATAATAGTAGTAATAATAATAATAACTAAATATAAATATAGTATAAATATAATAAATAATAATCATAATACTAATCATTATTATTTGGCATTCATTGACATACTTTTTTAATGATATAACAGAATAATAATCAACATTAATATTCAGGGAAGACAATTTGCCTACTGTTACGACCGGCCTAGGGGTAAACCGGTGCACAACATAAAGAAAGTGACTCCCTCCCTTTCCCTGCTCCCAAAGATGGTCAGTGCCACAACGGATGCAGTCCAAACAGAAGAGATTTATTCATATTACAGGTTATAATTGGCGTCAGGGAGAGCACAGCCAAAACGACAAACAAAACAATCTATGTGAACTAAATAACCTAACCCAAAGAAACAGAAAAACGAAAATACAGGGAGCTTACCTCACTCCCTAAAATAAAACAGGAGAAAACAATAGTAGAAACAAAAACGGCTTCTCTCCCCTACAGGTACCCAGACTGCTCTTTTAACAATATTCATGCAAAGCTGACCAGTAGCTAAGCACATTAGCACTAAGATAACAATTTAAATCCAGTGACACACAGTTCGGCACAGCACGGTCTGGATGGGAGTCGGGCAAAGAGAAGGAGTCCCGTCAGCCTGGGCAGAGGCCATTTTAAAGTAGGCGCCTCCTGTCTCCTGTCCAGTCTCCTGTCCAATCACCAGCCACCACCTGGAACTGAAAATACTAAAAGAACAGAACATTGTGAACAGCACCACCCTCAGGCAGGGAGGGACCACACCATCAAAATCACTCACTTAACATACACATTATGACCCAGGGTCATAACACTACATTTTATTTGATGGGGAGCCTGGATTATGGATAGGGGGGCGCTGGCCCAGAAAGGGTTGAGAACCACTGTCCTAGGGTCTGGTGATTTGATGATATATACCTTGAGATAACAGAGAAAGCCGTTCTTTGGTTCAATACTGCAAATCAATCGGCAACATCCAAAAACATTCTGTGTAAATTGAACTGCCTGCAGGTGTCAGTTTAAATGGTTGTCTGTCTGTGTTACTCCTGGTGATAAACTGTAAGTGGATGGAGTTTCACATCACTGTGGTGAATTATCTGGATTTATCAGGAGGATGTTGTTGTTTTTTGTTTCCTAATATCTTTTGATCTGTTTTGAAACATTATTATAGCTTAATTTTAGCTTTGATTCTAAAAGTGTTGTGGGATGTTTGAAGCTCCTCAGTACTCTGATAGAAATCTGCTTGAAAATATTTTCTGTCAGTATTCAGGGAGAAGGGACGTTTCCTTTCTTAGTTTTGTAAAAAGAAATTGAACAGCGATTTTCTTGTGTTGGAGGATGTAAATGAATGTAACAGGAAGTTTTCCTGCTGTTTCATTATTTTTGTACTGTTGTTTTACTTTTCAATAAAGTTCCCAATGTTACAAATATACATATAATCTTACACGTCTGTGACTGCAGCTACGTTTTGTTTTTTACTGCTCTTTGTAAACTTTGTGACCTTCAGTTTATTGATATGAAGGACATGTGAGTTGCAGAATATGGATGATTCACATCGTCTGTTTATAAAGAGATTTACAAAAGTGTTGCTTGTTCCCTGCCTCAGCCTCTCAGCGGCTTATGGTGGTTCTGAGAAATCGCTGCAATGATAATTTACCAAATTGTGAGCCGACCAGAAAGTGACGTGACAGGTACCTCAGAGTCTAGTTAAAATATAAATACATAT
>SEMN01002217.1:0-12798 GCA_005408345.1 Macquaria australasica
CAGAGAGACAGACAGAGAGAGACAGAGACACAGACAGAGACAGAGAGACAGACAGAGACACAGAGAGACAGAGACAGAGAGACAGAGACACAGAGAGACACACAGAGAGACAGACAGAGACACACAGAGACAGACAGAGACACAGAGAGACAGACAGAGAGAGACAGAGACACAGACAGAGACAGAGAGAGACAGAGACAGAGAGACAGAGACACAGACAGAGACAGAGAGAGACAGAGACACAGAGAGACAGAGACACAGACAGAGACAGAGAGAGACAGAGACACAGAGAGACAGAGACAGAGAGACAGAGGAACCACTGACAGACAGGCAGCAGAGGGTTCGCTCATTACTTTCCTGAGATGACGGACTGAATCTGAACAGTTTTTAATCTCAACATTAGCGTCTGTTGGGACACATTCATTTTCTAGTTGAAACAAACTATCAACTGTTTTGAACATTGATTGATTGATTGATTGTTAAAGTCGTGATGTTTCTGTATAACCGACGACCGGAAATGACTAATAAAACAGTAACACCTGCAGGTTCGTTGGGTTTTTGTCCCCAGAAAACAGCGCCGGGTACAGACGTGACGTCACCCGATACCCACCCCGCTTGGCACGCGCACGCGCACTGAGGCCCAGAGGCGAGAACGCGCCTGTCGGACCGAGTTGTTTAAATCAGCTGATTTATCTCCGTGATGGATCACAGCCCGCCAGTGTGTGATTAAAGGGTTGATATTTCTGATTCGATCCATCGATTCCGATAATCACCTGAGTTAGTTTAGTCAATAACGACGATGAATAACAGTTCGAGGCAAAATCATCTCATTTTTGGATCAAATGTAAAACAGCCCGAATAAAATAAAAATAAAAATAAAAATAAATAGCGGGTGCTGCAGACTAACGATGTGACATTAGAGATGGAACCCGGGGGCAGCGGGCCTGGCTCTCACCGTAGGCGGGTCCCAGCTCGATGATGTCCGCCATTTTGTGGCTGAGGGCAGGATGACGGAGCGGGAGAAGAGCAGAGATGGAGAGGACACCGACTTTTATTTCACGTCCATAGAGAAGCGAAGAGGAACGAAATCACCGAAAACAGGCCGCAGATCCCGGAGACAAAGCCTTCACGCGCCCGTCGGTGTCTCGGTCGGTGCGCAGTGATGCTCGCGCTCGGATGCAGGGAGGCTGCGCGCAGATCGTCGATGAAAGGATGATTCACTCCGTGCGGAAATAAAACCATGGGATCGTATCAGGGGGATCATTCCTCGTCGTTTGTAGTTCTTCAAAGACGCCATCACTGGGCTAATAGCTAATAACATTATAATATTACGACTTTATTTTTATACTGTTAAAAATTGCAAGTTTTTATTGTAAAATTACAAATGTATTCTCAAAATACTACTAAAATTACAATTTTATGTCATCCTATGATGCACTGAGCTCCTTTCTCCTCCTCTTCCTCTCCATCTGTACGCCCTCATATCCCATCAATGCTTGTTATTAATTCAACTTCTTCCCGTAGTTGTGTGCTTTCTCTCCTCTCTCTCTCTCCCTCCCCTTCTGTTGCTTTCTGCAGGTGTGTCTGCCTCTGGAGCTGTGGGGGTCTGGGTCTGTGGTTGCTGCCTCCTGCTGCCCCCGTGCTCAACCCAACCGGTCGAGGCAGATGACCGCCCACCCAGAGCCTGGTTCTGGTTCTGGTTCTGGTTCTGGTTCTGCTCGAGGTTTCTACCTGTTAAAGGGAGTTTTTCCTTGCCACTGTCTCCTGCTGCTGCTCATGGTGGGAACTGTTGGGTCTCTGTAAATATAAAGAGTCGGTCTAGACCTGCTCTATATGAAAAAGTGCTGAGATTACTTTGTTATGATATGATGTTATATAAATAAAACTGAATTGAATTGAATTGAATGATATTACACTTTTTTTCTCCTAAAAAAAAGGCTTTATTTGTAAAATCACAACTTTATGTTCATAATCCTGTGACGGCCCCTCTGCTTGATTCACTCTGCTGTGGTTGTTTCCAGGGTTAATCAGCAGCAGGGAGCATCTGGGCCCGGTGGGCCCCTGCATACAGCCAGAGCAGATCTCCTCACACCTGTGTGTTGATTTGTTTGTTCCTTTGTCTTGTTTTTCACAGGGCAACATTCATACAGCACATTTTCACTCATCCACTCCCTACACTACTGACTTTACAGATTCCTCCCACTTATTTGTTTGATTAATTTGATTATTTTGGGTTGATACATTACTTTGGTGTTTAGTATACCCATGTGTGTCCTGTTTTTGCCACAGTTTTTGAGCCGGGCTGTGACATCCTACAACTTTTTTTTCTCAAAACATTTTAACTTTGCTCTTGATATCTCGGATTATTTCGGTGGCTCTATGAACCAGGACTGTAGGCTGGTTTTCATGAGTCCAACTTCCCCCAGCAGAACCCCACCCACCTGAAATGTTATATTAGCCACCCAAAAAAATCTAAAATTAGTTAGAGTATTAAAAAAAAAAATTCCGAATTTTATTAATTAATTTATTGATTGATTTAATCTTTCAAGTGTGCGCGTGTGAATTTTGCCTCTCTACATTATGGTATATTTTATGGTAGCTATTTATTAATTTTAAGACTTAAAGATCAGACTCTGCCTTTAAAAACCCCCCATGTGAACTATGTGTATAATGTTATAATGTAAACTCATGATGTGGTAGCTTTGGCCCAGTCCAAGCAGAGGTAAATTATCAAAAGACAACCAGTTGTGCACGATGTGATAACTCGATAAGTGACTTGCTGTTCTGCAGAGAGACTGCAGGAAGACATCGTGAAAGTCACTCCAGCAGCAGGAACTTTAAAGTTTCAGAACTTTGCCGTCATCATTGTCCATATTGGTTCAGATATTGGACTTTGGTTCCCAGAAATGTGAGCAGAGTGAGACATCACTACATCCTCCGCCTCACAGGAGTGGTCCTCGCGGGAGTGAAGGCCCCGCCCCCCATGCTGCGTCATCACAGTGTTAGATAATAAACAGGAATTGTATTTATATGAACATTAAGAGGATTAATAATGAAACTAACAGGAAACCACATGTTGTTTATCTTTGATTCTTTCTATTTTTCACCTGCTCTGTTTTAATCGTTGCTGTGTGAAGGCACTGAGAAGTGATTCATAAAAGTATATAAAATATATAAAAAGTCTATAATTATTATTGCATTAAGACCAAAACAAACCAGCATTAAATACTTTATATTAGAGTCTCTGTGGCTCAAACTCACCTGTCACACTTCCAGCGTCACATGTAAACAAACCTTTCACTTGTACTTTAAAAACATCTATAATAAACGTGTAAAATGATTACATGTGAACACTGTGTCACACCTGAGAAGAGATGTTTCACCTGTGATCTAACGTTTGTACCTGAGAATTTTCACATTCCTCTTCATAATGTGTTTGTTTGTCACATGATGGATCACTGATCAGGCCCACCAGGTACAGGCCTGGGGGCCCACCAGGTACAGGCCTGGGGGCCCACCAGGTACAGGCCTGGGGGCCCACCAGGTACAGGCCTGGGGGCCCACCAGGTACAGGCCTGGGGGCCCACCAGGTACAGGCCTGGGGGCCCACGTGGTCAGAGCTTCAGTTTAATGTGACTGTTAACATTTCTTGTCAATCACACCACACAAAAAGATGAAGAAACGACAGCCTGCACATGAACAACCACCGAACTGCCGTCGTAACAGGAAGCTGCTCTGCAGGATCAGGATTCTCTGCTGACAATTCGAACCTGAAACTGCAGCAGTGCTGCAAAGTGGAGAGAGCCTATAGTTTACATTCAGGGAGACGGACATTATATTTTTTATCTTTGAGTGGAGGCACATAGTTTTGGGGAAGCCTCCTCCCTTATTTGTTGACTGGGTTGCCACAGTTACAGCTCTAACCTCCAGCTCCCAAAACACAGATCTGACTACATCAAGTTTTTCTTAAATTTCGTGTTCTGTCCAGCACTGACCGGCTGCAAACGCTATCTGACTGAAGGACATTGTAATATTGTTAATGAAACAGTTCAACAAGAACAGAAAGGTTGTTTGACTTGGTGTGTATTGAACCTGATTAAACTTTTAGGAATTGAGAGTTTGTTTGTTTTTTAACTCCAATACTCATATCGTCCACAATCCAGCAGGGGGAGCTGCAGCACCCTCAGCACCCTGCTTCTACCAGCAAAGATCATGTGACATCGACCTCATTTCAGTGTTTCATTACAGGCAGAGGTGAATTATTATTCTTAGTATTTCTTTTCTGCTGCGTCTCGCCCCTCGAATATCAAACATCCTGCGTTTGATATTCTGCATCACTGCTTTGTTTGACCTGTGTGGTTTAATTAACACTGCAGATGGAGGATTTCATTATTATTTATATTATTATATATATTATCATTTATGGTGATGTCACATAAACCTGCAGTATTGTTCAATCATCCAGAAACACTGAGGTTCTCCTTTAAAGTGAACATTTTCATAATACATGATTTTGGCTCACCAGTCCTGCAGTCATCGCTCTGTATTGATCTGCTGTGGCTGTTTGGATTCAGATGGACCTCCACGGGTTTAGCAGAGACGCCCTCATATCTACATTGTACCTGTTCAGGTTAAACTACACTGGCCGGTTTAGGCAGTTTCCAACTGTAATCCAACCACCACCACTGGAACTGGTTCCACTGGTGGTGTTATATTCCAGAGTTCCAGAACAACAACCCCCCCCCCCCCAGTAGGAACATTAGTGGGGACCTGTCCCTCCTGAGTTCAGCTGATCAGATCAATATGTGGTCAGACTCGTGCTGAGCTCTTATGTGTTCAGGGTTTCTCCTGCTTCTCTCAGTGGTTTTATCCTTTTGTCTATAAAATGGCAGAAAACAGGAGAGAGAACATACAGCAGCACAATACAGTTCCACATAGAGATGTAAAGTAATAGTTGTGGTGATGGTATTGATGTTAATATTAACAGAAATAATACTAAGGGCAATATTATAATAGTAATACTAATAATAAGAGCAACAACAGCAACAGCAGCAGCAGGTGCAGAGCAGGAACACGGGGGCAGCAGGTGGCCGCAACCACAGACCCAGACCCAACAGCTCCGGAGGCAGAAATACCTGCAGAAAGCAACAGAAGGAGAGAGAGAGAGAGAGGAGAGAAAGCACACAACTACGGGAAGAAGTTGAATTAATAACAAGCATTGATGGATATGAGGGCGTACAGATGGAGAGGAAGAGGAGGAGACAGGAGCTCAGTGCATCATGGGAAGTCCCCCGGCAGTCTAGGCCTATAGCAGCATAACTAAGGGGGGGCTCAGGGGTCACCTGAGTCAGCCCTACTATAAGCTTTATCAAAGAGGAAAGTCTTAAGCCTACTCTTAAATGTGAGGAGGGGGTCTGCCTCCCGTACACAAACTGGGATCTGGTTCCACAGGAGAGGAGCTTGATAGCTGAAGGCTCTGGCTCCCATTCTACTTTTAGAGACTCTAGGAACCACAAGGAACCCTGCATTCTGGGAGCGCAGTGCTCTAGTGGGGTAATAGGGTACTATGAGCTCTTTAAGATATGATGGTGCCTGACCATTTAGGGCTTTGAAGGTGAGGAGAAGGATTTTAAATTCTATTCTGGATTTTACAGGGAGCCAGTGTAGAGAAGCTAATATTGGAGAAATATGTTCTCTTTTTCTGGTTCTTGTCAGTAAACGTGCCGCAGCATTCTGAATCAGCTGGAGAGTCTTAAGGGACTTATTGGGGCAGCCTGTTAATAGAGAGTTGCAATAATCCAGCCTAGACGTAACAAATGCATGGACTAGTTTTTCTGCATCTTTTTGAGATAGGATGTGCCTGATTTTTGCAATGTTACTAAATGAAAAAAGGCAGTTCTTGAAGTTTGTTTTATTTGGGAGTTAAAGGACATATCCTGATCAAAGATAACTCCAAGATTCCTTACGGTTTCGCTGGAGGCCAGGGCAATGCCATCTAGAGAAACTATATCTTTAGATAATGTGTTTCGAAGGTGTTCGGGGCCAAGTACAATAACTTCGGTTTTGTCTGAGTTTAACATCAGAAAATTGCAGGTCATCCAGGACTTTATGTCCTTAAGGCATGCTTGAAGTTTAGCTAATTGATTGGTTTCATCTGGCTTGATCGATAAATATAATTGGGTATCATCTGCATAACAATGAACATGTATGGAGTGCTTCCTAATAATATTGCCTAAAGGAAGCATATATAAGGTAAATAGAATTGGTCCAAGCACAGAACCTTGTGGAACTCCGTGACTGACTTTGGCGTGCATAGAGGATTCATTGTTAACATGTACAAACTGATATCGATCTGATAAATAGGATTTAAGCCAGCTTAGTGCAGTACCTTTAATGCCAATAAAATGTTCTAGTCTCTGTAATAGAATGTGATGCTCAATGGTATCGAATGCAGCACTAAGATCTAGTAAGACAAGTACAGAGACAAGTCCTTTGTCTGATGCAATTAGAAGGTCATTTGTAACTTTCACCAGTGCTGTCTCAGTGCTATGATGCACTCTAAATCCTGACTGAAAATCCTCAAACAGCTTGTTGTTGTGTAGAAAGTCACACAACTGATTGGCGACTGCTTTCTCAAGGATCTTAGAGAGAAAAGGAGGGTTAGATATAGGTCTATAATTTGACAAACCCCTGGATCAAGAGTGGGCTTTTTAAGAAGAGGCTTAATTACAGCTACTTTAAAGGACTGTGGCACATAGCCTTTTAATATGGACAGATTGATCATTTCTAGTAAAGAAATGCTAACTAAGGGTAAAATTTCTTTAAGCAGCCTAGTTGGGACGGGGTCTAAGAGACACGTTGATGGCTTAGATGAGGAAATCATAGAAGTTAGTTGACTAAGGTTGATGGGAGAAAAGCAGTCTAAATGTACATCAGGTTTTACAGTTGTTTCTAAGGTTCCTCTGTTTGAAGATAAGTCAGTACCAACTGAGGGCAGGAGGTGCTGAATTTTGTCTCTAATAGTTAGAATTTTATCGTTAAAGAAGCTCATAAAGTCATTACTACTGAGGTCTATAGGAATACATGGCTCAACAGAGCTGTGACTCTGTGACTATTTGACAAACTGTCCAAACCCCCAAAAACATTCAGTTTACAACCAGATATGACAAAGAAAAGCAGCAAACCATCTCATCTGAGAAGCTTCAACCAGCAAATGTTTGAACCATGAATTGACTATCAAAATAGTTCTGCTGATCGACTGATCGATTAATTGATTAATTGTCAAAATATCATGACAACAGGTAACCACGGAGGAAGTATTGAGTTTGTGTTACCTGGGACTCTCCCACTGAGAGATATAAACACAGAAAGCTCTTTGAGAACTCAGTGTGATGACTGTAACTCAGTGTTTCGGATTCTCCTTTATTTTCTCTTGAATGTTGCCTTCACCTCTGTAATGTAATGTCTAAACAATGATTGGTTTTAATGGATTGAATGAAGGATTTCTTGTACAGATAAACCTTCCCACTGATGAATAGCTCCTCCTGCAGGTCCTTCCTGTCTCTCTCAGTACTCAGATGTGGGTTTTCCATGTATCTGTCGGTCTGTTTGAGTCCTACTGGACTCCATAGTCCCTCCTCCTCCATCAGCTGCAGCTCTCGCTCCAGGTCCTCCTTGTATTTGTTCTCTGGGGTTCCTGTGTGGTCGCCTCTCGCCATGCAAACCAAACCTCCTGCAGAAAACACAAAACTTATTCACTTAGCGTTTGTTACAACGTCAGCCACGTACACTTCTATATCTACAGTGAATTTGGTGCTTCGTGCACATTATCAGGTTGTTTAAACATCTACTGGTTGGTTGACTGAACTGCACCGACAAGACAAGACTCAACTCTGTCTCCTAGAAACTCTTGCAGAGACGCGAGACGACTACAAAGAGACACAAAACCACCACAGAGACGCAAACCGTGTAGTTTGTAGTTGTTCTGTGTCTCTTTCAGTCTGGGGGTCTTGCTCCTATGAAGGGGGGGGGCATTGTCTGATAGTCTGTCCATTCAATTTTTACTAGAAAGAACACCGTCCTTTCCTGCCTTATCTTTGATTGATGTTTGATTCAAGTCTCATTTTAGAAGAATATTAAGTATAAATGAAAATAGTTTGTTAGGCTTTTTCAACCCTGAGTAGTGTCTGCAGGTCTTCCTCTCAGGCGATAATAACAGCAGGACAGTTGAGTGTCTGTGGATTTAAACACAATTTAATTCTGTCTGTTAATAATAAAAACTCAGTTAAAAAAATAATAAATTGCAAATGTAATGTTGTGATTTTAAATATCCATTTTACTCTTTTCCTTCAAGACTTTACAGAACTGGTCAAATTTCTAAAATTACATAAAAACACAAGTTGAACAAAAGCAAAGTCTGATAGAAACCTGAAACATGTGAAACTGTGTTCCAAATACAATAAACATGTTAAATGTTGAGTTTTAAGGGTCATTGATGTTGTTGTTAAATGTAAATTCACATTATACAGTTACGTGTGATTTTCAGATATTTCACAATGTAAGAAATCATCATGTAGCAGGAGGTCAGCTGGTTTCCATCTGAACACACACATCATGTTTATGATCAGTTTATTTCAGTGAAATTAATGTTCTAACTCCCTGATGTTGTTTAGAGGCTCGGTGTGTGAACGCTGCTGCAGCCTCACTATTAGTGTGTGTGTGCGTGTGTGTGTGTGTGTGTGTGTGTGTGTGTGTGTGAGTGTGTGTGGGCGCACTCACACTAACCAGAAACCAAGTGTTAAGACTTTGTTTCCTGTGGACACACACAATGTGACAACATGAGGAGTAAATGTACACACAGTGTGAAACACAGAGAAGTATAACGGTTTAATAATCTCTGATAAAAATCATTTTATTCTGTTGTTGCTCAAACTAAATAACTAAAGTAACTAAATAACTAAAGTAACTAAAGTGTGAATCCACTTCTCTTGTTTAGTTTTTTAACAGACTTGATGTGGCCTTGTGTCTGAGATAACTCTGGTTGGTTCTTGGTGTGGTGCGTTTGGGCAGTTGGGAGCGATCACACTCGGGTGCAGACCAAAACCACCACACCGAGACCCTCGGGCCTGAGTTGGGAATCAGTCTCTCAAGGGGAGAGGTGGGTGGTGTGTATTGGGGGGCAGGGGTCAGATCCAGGTTGGTCTCTGGGGCTGGGGGGTGAAGGGCAGGGCTAGAGTGGAGGGTGGTTTCAGGGTGAGTCGAGAAGTGTGGGGGCTGGGGGCTGGGGGCTGGGGGGGCTGGTTGGAGTGGGCCCATGTTGACTCTGTAGGGGTCCCCGCCCTCCCTGGTATGGCTCCTAAGCTCTCGCTTTTCTTTGCCTTCAGCGGGCCCTGGAGTCCCTGCTGGTCCAGGGCTTACTGTCAGGGAAGCAGGTTACAGGTGTAGGTGCACCTGTGATGGACTCAGTCAGAGAGTGATGGACTCACCTGGTGGCTCCGTCACTGAGCAGCTCAGTGTCTCTGATGATGATGATGATGATGATGATAATGCAGTAATGTGGTTCTGCTGCACTAATATTATTATGGAAAACATGAATTGAATCATAATGTATTTGCTAGATGATATAAATGGGTTAAACTACAGTCTGCACAGAGTGAGGTTTATTTTCAGCATGTGAAGTTGAGTACATGATAAACCTTTAGTGGTTGAAGTGAGAACAGTGTTGCCAGGCAACAGATGTGGATGTCTCCGTGTTCCCTTTTTAAAAATGGTAAAAATGGTTTTAAATTATTATGAACAACAAAAAACAACTAGCAAAAAGAACAGGTTCAAACCTCCGAAGAAGTCACTTCATTTTCAGAAACATGTTACGACTCCGAGTTTTGATCAAAAACTGTAGATCAGTCCCAATGATCAGGAGCAGCAGCACATCGCTCCTCATCATCAGGAGAAAACGTGCTTATAAATCTTTGAGAGGACAGAAGCCTGGTGGTGCCTTTGAGGCAGTGGGAGATTCTAATGTCACTGTGTAATGTGGATGGTATTAATACTGAGTGAATCACCAATCAGATGTCCTGATGACTTCATGCTGTCATGTATCATCCTGCACAGTTTATGTATCAGAGACAATATGATACACAGAACAATTAGCATGTCAGCATTAGCAGGTATTGAAATAAGTGGACAGGTGTTATTGGGGAAGTCGCAGTAAATAAGTGAGGCTGTAATTTGGAGATCTGGTTTGAAGTTGGTGAGAAAAGAGTTCTCGGAAAAAGAAAAAAGGAGGAAGTCAGAAAATGACGTCAAAATGTTTCCTGCATCATTTCACAATCTGTGAGTCAGCTGGTCAGTTCACACTCACTTTCCTGACAGGAGGAGACGGCAAAACATTAAGAGACTCGCCAGAAAACTAAGGATGGCATTTTGGGACAAAAGGATTGTGTGGGGCTTTGTGTTCCTGCTGGAAGGTGAGACTGAAGTACATCTCCTGATAGTTTCTCTCATGTTCTGTCGGTGAAAAGAGACAAAAAGACGTTTTCTTTGATCTGATTTGGTCAAATGAATATTTAACTTCTGACTTCTGTCCTGTCGGTTATTGTCCTGATGATTACAGACAAATTGTGAGTCAGGGGACACTGACCTTGATTAGAGTCTTTATATAAGTTTCATGACGTAGACGGGTCCCAACAGGTCCACTCTCTTCAGGTTCAGGGCTGATTTCAAACAGGAGATGTTGAGACATTTTCAACCCATGAAATGCAGATTTTATAAATTTGGTAAGAAATGTGAATATTAACAGCAGCATCGATGTGTTTCATCACAGTACAGTCACATCATTTAGTTTACAGCTCAGAAAACATGTTTAAAGGTGCAGCACCTCATTAATCACTTTGTATCACCAGTGTGTGAACTGATTGTCACGTAAATTAAGAAATGAGACCTTCCCTGACTTTCTCGGTTGTCTATAACAAACAGCTGTGGGACTAAAAGACTTGGGACGTTTTTTCCGGGAAAATTCAAAGCCTGTGACGTTTATGCGTCTTGCCTCTCTTCAGCTCTGCTACAGCTCCAACGGTGTGCAACACTAGCTAACGTTAGCTTTCAGCTCGTCTTCTGGTTTGTGTTCAGGCAGCAGATCCCTGAGACGTCAATGTGGAAACGTTAATGTGGATTTGTTCATCCAGACCAAAAACAATGCTGACACACTGGAAGCCAGAAACGTTGCTGTCTGTGCAGGAAAAGGCCTCAAATCACAAACACAGTTCAATACAAGATCAAATAACAGGCCTGCAAATCTTATTTAACAACCAGACCTCAGTTTACAGAGACAATCAGAGACACTGAATTCTGTTGTTCATGATCTACAACCATGTTTGTTTCCAGGTGCTGTGGGTCAAAGTGTGAACTATCCAGATCCTGTTTGTGCTGTCAAAGGATCGACTGTCACCCTCCCCTGCACCTTCACACCACGGAGGTCTTTCATTCAGTCTGGAAGAGAAGTTTTTCTGCAGATCATCAGTGTCCGCTGGTGCCAGAACCATTTAATTTGTCAGACCACCACCCCGACTGTGTACGACAGCAGTTCAGAAAACAACAAGCCTCGTTACAAATACCTGGGAGACCTGAAGGGAAACTGCACCTTACAGATCACAGATTTACAGCAGGAAGACGATGCAACTCTTCGCTTCAGAATGGAGGCTGATTACAGTGAAGGACATTTTACTGGCCAATCAGGAGTGAATGTCACAGTCACTGGTGAGAGCTTCATAATGTTAACTATTAATATAACTGAGCATTAATGTTTGTAATCCTGCGTGCAGCAGACTCTCTTTTTTATTTTATAAAATGCATTCTGTGGTTCACATGAGCCTGGAAACATGAAAGACTTTTTACAGGAGAGCTGGGTCCAGCAGATCAGAAGGTCAGAGGTTTTAGTTTCTGAACTGGGTTACAGAGTCTGGTTCTCCTTTCTTAGCTACTAACAGCACTGTTTACCTTTGGTCCCACCAATCATAACGTCATGTAGTAACTGTGGTCGCAAAGCTAAGTGCTGCTAAATCAAAGGTAAAAGATAAAGAAAGGGGGTCATCAGTTCGTCAATCACATTTATAATCACAGTTTAATGTATAGAAAATGTAAGTTAAGGAAACTAACATGTTAAATGTGTATCAGATGGTGTTCAGATGAAGATAAACAGCTCCAGTGGAGAGAGAGAGATGAGAAGAGGTGAAACCGTCACACTGTACTGCACTGCAGACTGCACGTTCCACCAACTGGAGGTCACCTGGTTCAGAGATGGCCACGCCCTCTCAGAGTCTGGCCCCGCCCTCCAGCTCGGCCCTCTGACAGCAAAGGATTCTGGTAACTACACCTGTAGTTTGAAGACCAACGTTGGCACACGCTCCCTGCCGCACAGCCTGCGTGTGGAGGAAGGTTTGTTCGATCAGTTTTTATCTGATAACATTTTCAATCAATCAATCAATCCAAAACAATCAATCTCTTTTCTCTCTCTCTATTCTTCACACAAATACTTTTTATATGAACCTTCCGGTCTGAAAGCGATGTGTGACCGATCAGTTTAAACCTGCAGCAGAACAGTCTGGAAACATCTGACGTACAGTATTATTATTACAGTATTATCATCTAATAAAGTAGTGGATGCTAACATGTTAGCAATCAGCTGCTTATTTCCACCTCCAGCAGCTCCAGAGCAGCATGGTCCTTCATGTGGAGGCTGTTTGTGTCGCCTGATGTTCCCTCTCTGTCAGCTCTGTGTTTGAGGGAAATCTCTGGCTCTTT
>SEMN01002218.1:0-12793 GCA_005408345.1 Macquaria australasica
AGGTAGCTGATCCACAGAGATTTCTGGCAACAGCTTGATTCTGTTCACACTGCCGTTTAATCTATTCCCTCTGTAATACTTCTAGATCTTAAGAACTTTAACCTGCACAGCCTGAAGCAAACTGGACCTTACATGGCCTTGGACTTTGCAAACAACATCTTGGCGACGTACCGCTGCCACGGTCCTCCTCTCTCTTATACCATCATCCCAACCACCGAGCTGCGTTACATTGCCAATGAACTAGATGGCTTAACCGGAGGAACTAACACTGTCGTAGTTATTGGCATCTTGGCCCACCTCTGCCCTTTCCCCATGGAGGTCTACATCCGACGGCTGCAGACCATACGCAGGGCGGTGGTGCGGCTGCTGGACAGGGCTCCAGGCACACTGGTCGTCATCCGCACAGGGAACCCCAGAGCTTTGTCTCCTACTCTGGCGCTAACCTTCAGCGACTGGTACTCTCTGCAGCGTGACAAGGTGCTCAGAGCCATGTTCAAAGGTCTGAATGTTCGTCTGGTGGACGCCTGGGAGATGAGCCTGGCCCACCACCTGCCACACAACATCCACCCACTACCTCCCATTGTTAAGAATATGATTGACGTTCTCTTGTCCTACATATGCCCTCAAAAGGGCAGATAGATGTGTTTTTGTTGGAGCAGAGGAGTGGGGATTGAAGCACACACAAGTTTACATGTTGTCTCTTTGTTTTTACTAAGTGCTGCATTTTTCCTTAAGCAGTCCATGCACAGAGTAACTACAATTCTTCTAATCTATTTTTAAACAGGGTGTCATGGGCAAACCCCATTCCCTGAAGTAACGTACAGACGCATCACACACATGCACAGAGTTTTACGTCTTGGTTGGATATTGTATCCATTTTATTTAGCATATATCCGTTTGTTAATACTGACATGTATAGACACACAGTTAAATCAGTTAAATTGCTAAGGAAAAAGCAAGACAGTCTAAAGTATTTTTTCAATTTAAAATGTCACCTCTCCTCTCGGTTACACTTGTCTCTTCCTCTGCCCTAGAGGGCAACTGCCAAACCCGGTCGGCAGGGTCCATTGGTATAAATAGAGGGGTTCCCGGGGGAAGAAACCAAGTGTGAGATAGTGAAATAGGTTGTTGAAAGCACCCTTTTTAAAGAAACGTGATTTAAAATAAACCTAAAGGTATATTTATATAATAACACAATGAATTGGAATGTTTCTGTCCTTGTGAGTATGTGGTAACAGACAATTGATTGTCTGTTTGAGTAGGTGGAGCCCGACTTTTATATGTATACATATACGGAGCACCGGGGAGATCTGTTAATTGGATAGGCACTGAGACACCTCTACAGACAGCAGCTCCTGTCTTGGGCCCTTTTAGTGGCATAGCCAAAGTGCAGTTTTGTCTTGAAATATTTCTTTTGTATTTTGTATTTTGAGAAAGTAGTTCAGTTAATTTTATTTTATATATATATTTATTTTGTTTTTTGGCCAACCATTTACTTTGAGCAATGTAACTCCACTATTGTCTAAATAAATTCACATGGACTGCTAAACGTTGTCTGCGAATCCTTTTTCATGTGCCTGGCTACTCGACCAACTGTCACACAGGGAATGCTGAGTGAGCACAAAAGAAACAGAACAGGATGGAAATCGGCTACAAGCCAGATTGGGGTTGGGTATAATACATACAACATACAATACAATATTAATACATACAACTTCATGTCCTGTGTCTTGGGAACCGAGATAGAATCAGATGAAGCAGATTAAAGGGAAACTCCCATATTTTTAAACCTGGGTCCTATTTTTACAAATTTTGGGGTCTAAATAACAAATAGTTACAGAAGGTCTTGGAATTGGTCCAGTAGATCGCCTCCGCCGGCATCTGTGAACGGGCTGCAATGGCTGCAATGTAATCCTTGCGGGCAACTGCGCCCTACAGAGACAAACTGTTTGTTAAAGAGTGAGATCCTTTTTGTTTAACTGGAAACAGAAGTCCCGCTCAAGGAAAAGTCTCGCTCTGAAACCTTGCGAGAGGTTGAGTTGTTGCAGGAAGACAAAAGGATATTAATCTTTAACAAAAAGCTCTGTCTCTGTAGGGATCCTTTCCATAATGTTGTCAGACACTTTGAATAACAATCTGAGACTGTCAGTGGCAAAAACAAGTAGTTTTTTTAGTGGATGTACTTTTCACGGACACAATTGCCCAATATGTGTAATTAAAAACAAACTGGAATAACCATATGAAATGGAGATTATTTTCATAGTTTCAAAAGTTTTTATGTAGTATTAGTGGGAAGATGAACTCACTGTGAAGTGTTAATCACATGGTGTGTCAACAGAAATAAAAAAGAACAAAACAAGGGTTCTTCAAACAAAACCATTTAATGAATGTGTTTTGTACTCAGGTTTATCATAATGAAATGAATGCACTTTGTGAAGTGTTAACCTTTACAAACTGTGCACTGCATGTGGACTCTCGTTCATTAAATAAATGAAAATCCTCAGCAAAGTGACTTTGTTTTAAAAAGTTATGATTGAGCACTAGCATCCAGAATGAACTGCCTTCCATGCTTTCTACATGTTCAAGCTTCAGATTTTTGGTTGATTTATATAACAACCAATTGTAAGAATGCAAGAATTTCAGGAATGCCTGTAAATCAAATTAGGAAAAAAAGCCAGCATGACGTTAAATGTGGGATGAGTCCTCTCACACAGACTTGATCATCATTCTGGTAGCCTTCATGGAGTAAGGTACAGGAGCTTTCCAGGTTTCCCAGTGGAGGCCTGATGCCCAACCGATGTGTTCACCAGCAGGATGCCAGTCGCCATTCAGACTTGCAGAGCCACAGCGGCTGTACCACCAACCGCCCTCGTCTGAAAAGGAACATTTATTTTGAGCAATGTCACCGAAGATGCATGGGGAGCAGCCGTCATTGTCCCGGTCGATGGTGCTGAAGCCGAAGCCATTCTGGTCAATGCCTGCATAGGTACCACGGATGGCATCACCTTTGGACAAAGTTGGAAACAATTTAGGGAAGTTTGGAAATGTAACTTTTGCTGAACAATGGCCACAGAGAGCACAAGTGGCAGTTACAAGATGATGGCACATTGAATTCCTCTTCACTTTCCAAGGTCCTTTAGTTTTACATTAGTCATAAAAACATTAAAATGTTTATCTGTGACATGCTAAAATGTATAACAGTAGCACAAGTATAGAGGAGTAATAACGTCGGTGAGCGTACTCAGTAATGTCAGTATCAAGGCTGGATTTGAAGCTGCTGGATTGCTTTACACCACTAAACACAAAGAGGGTGCTGTTGTTTGAGAGAAAACAGAGCTACATGTAAAACTATCAGAAGACAGTGAAAAAAGAAGTGAAAATCAAAGGGAAAAGTCACTTTCAATGTGACTGAAGGAGCAAAGATCTTGAAAGGGAAGCAACACCTTTTAATGTGGACCCCAGGATAAGTACTTTCCAAGGTAACAAACAATAAAACCTCCATCACTCTCTTCTGCTCACAGACATCACAACTATTTCAATAATGACGTTCTGATGTTAAAAATGTCTGCACTGAGCAGCTTTAATTTACATTTATTAAAAAGATAAAGTACAAATAACAGTGGAAAGAGTAAGGGTAAGGCAAAAAATACTATTCCAACCAGCATAAATGAAAGTGAAATAAATGTGATAACATTTGTGTGCCTATAGAAAACAAAGGGAAAAGGGACAGTGAGAAAAGTTAAAAAGCAGTCGTTAGAAAAGCTTGCAGTACCTGCATTTCCTCTGTATTTCCCGACATGCAGTTTGAAAGCTGCTTTCTCACTGCCAAGCTTAAAGTTTCTGTACTCGGCGAAAGCAGTGCCATTTTCGTGGTCCCACAGGTCGACCCTCAAGGTCCACATCTTGGCCTTATTCTTGGTCAGAGAGACAATCTTCTTCAGACTGAGCCAGTGGTCCTCTGAGGGAATCAGCAGAGCACAAGGAAAGTCTTTTCACCAATTGACAGAAAATGACCATATCCCTTCTTCAGAATATGCAACTACTTGGAGGGTGCCTTTATTCAAAACACTTTTTAAAGCTATAAACAGCATGTTAGGTTTCCATGGCCCCAAGGCAAAGTTTGGCCCTTTACACAGTTGTCATTGCTGCAGGATGCAGGGTTTCTAAGTCGCCTGCAGATAAGTCAGGCAAGAATTCAGGGACAGCTGAAAGTTCAAGCTTGCAATTTCTGCAGTGGCTCCTCACACAATGTTGTCCTGCAGGAGTAGTTGGCACCACAGTCTGATTTGCATACATTTCTGTGTGGTGGAAAACGTGCATAGTCTAATTTAGTTTTAGAGCTGGATTGTGTCTGCCTATGACTCCTCACTCCGACATTCTGGAGGAGAGCATGTGACAATGTCAATAAGAACAAATAATCTCTTTGTTATTGCAATGCTTTGCTATGTTCGTTTGTATTTAACACAGCAGTCAACAAGTACTTTACTTACGTGTCAGTTTTCCAAAACCATTTTTATATGCTGCCCATTTCCTGTTGAAGGGAACCGCTCCTCCACTGCGCCTCTGAAACACCGTCCAGCCTCCATCTGGCCGCATCTCACAGTACACCTGAGCAGGTAATCCAGCAAAAATATGTTAAGAAAACCAGCTGCCAGGCTTTTCACACACTACCTAAAGACTGAGACACGTTACACAGGGCTTTGGAAAAGATTACACTATGTGTTAAATAAACAAGTGACATGCATGCTCTAATTGTTTGTCTTTCCAACATCTGTCGTGGCACAGAAAAGTACTACATTTTAAGCGAAGTTTAAGTGAAGTATTGTACTTATAATAACATATTATATCTTGTTTTTGATCTTGATGGCCTGTGTTCATTCTACTGTGTTTCTAATAACATGAAGTTTTTAAAGTTTTTTATTCTGCATCCAGTAATTATCAGGTTCTGTCCTGGATGCCACTAAATCAGAGTGTAGGTTAGCTGTTGTCTGTCCTGCTCTGTTGGATTAGAGAACGTTTACAGTCCAGAGCAACCCAGCCATTTTTTTTACATTTTGCAGACAAACTTTATTAAATTTGTAACACAAGTTTGAGCCTATGAGATATCATTCTTCACATCACTAAGCAGCTAAACAGGGTTATGTTAAAATTAAATAATCATACATGTAGCCATAGCGCTACACTGCAATACAAGAACAATGTGTTTCTTATTTCCATGTCTTCTAAATGGATCATTAACCAGTAAGGATGCTTATATGCTGACTTTTTGAATCACGCAGCTAATTCAATTCAGTTTTATTTATATAGCGCCATATCATAACAAAGTTATCTCAGGGCACTTTTTCGAGTAGAGCAAGTCTAGACCGACTCTTTATGTTTGCAGAGACCCAACAGTTCCCACCATGAGCAAGCACTATGCGACAGTGGCAAGGAAAAACTCCCTTTTAACAGGTAGAAACCTCGAGCAGAACCAGGCTCTAGGTGGGCGGTCATCTGCCTCGACCGGTTGGGTTGAAGGGGGGGGGGGGGCAGGAGGAAAGAGCACAATACAGTTCCACATAGGGATGTAAAGTAATAGCTGTGGTAATGGCATTGATGTTAACACCAACAGAAACAACACTAAGAGCAACATTATAATAGCAATACTAATAATAAGAGCAACAACAGTAATAGCAGCAGCGGGTGCAGAGCAGGAGCACGGGGGCAGCAGGCGGCAGCAACCACAGACCCAGACTCAACATGCTAAGCTAATGTTAGCTTAATTAGCTAGCTAGCCACAGCTGATAAAATCTGCCAGCAATAGCTTACAAAACTGACAGTTGTTGTTGATTCCACCCACTTAGTACCCCCTTAATAGGGCCCCCGCCACTCCGAGCTGATTTGGATGCAGCAAGTTTTAAAAGCTTGCAGCCTGTCTGCTGTATTTCTGTTTCCCACTCTGTTTCTCGTAACAATAAAAGTGTGAAAAAAAAGTCCAGATCAGATCGTTTTTGAAATCAGTTTAAAATCAAGAGGTGATGTGACATGATGTCATTTTTGCTGGATTGGAGACAGCTGCTGAATGAAACCATCATTGGTAAGTTGTTTCATATTCATTATTTGTGAGGACATAGGCTTATTGTATGTGCTGGCGTTTTTCCAAAATATCTTGTTTGTTGCTGCTTGTGTTGTAGACCGCCGTATCTGCTTGGTTATTATAGTAACGGCAGGCCACACATTGCTCGCACGACAATAACTTCTGGAGGCAGCGGCCAATGTTTCGGGGCTTCTGGTGTAGCCAGCGGATATCCGGATAACGGTTATCTGGGCCAAGACTTCCTCTTCCATCCGCTGGTCGTTGTTTACAATTGGATTAGTGATCTCGGAACCCATCGACTATCGTCTGACGATGATTTAAATGCAGATAGCCTACATTTTAAAAACTCGAATAAAAAGCTAATCTCTATGGTTGCGAGATCAATAAAAAGCAAAATCGTCGTCCGACAATGGCTGACCGAGATTGGAGTTTTTGCCAATGCGTTCCGCCACTTTTGTACTACTGCATTCAACCAAAGCCCGCTCAAACGTGATTGGTCCATAGACTACAAACGGACTGCAAACGGAAACCACAACACTTCCGATACCAAAATCTTGTCCCTTGCCAACAGATTCTGCATTCATATGCAGATATCTGTTTCTAGAGATTAGTTGTTGTGTGTGGGTTAATTATGTAGCTTGACTGTGTAGGCTATTGATGTGGGAGAAAAATCCCAAAGATGGGCCAGATGTTCTCAGGGTCTTCCCCACACTATAAGTACTTCAATACTCAAAAATAATTCAACTGAGTCAAAAGAGTTCTAATATGGATAGAGTTTACTGACAAATCAACAAGTACAGCAAACCCGAGTTAGTTCATGGAGCAACCAACAGTCAAGCGTACAAGCACACACAGACCTGAGTCAGTCCATGAAGTAACTGACAATCCAATGCACACATCTTCTTTTATAGCCATTTCACCCCTCCTTCTGTGGGCCCAAAGTTGTATAACCACCTGCTGACCTTGGCCTAATTTCTGTGATGTTTTCAGCCTGCTCTGAGCCAGACCACAGTTTCCTCCCTTTTTTTTCCCACTGTTTGATATACTCTAACCTCCCACTGCCAGCTGCTGCACTTAATTAAAAATACAAGACTTCTATGATTATGCCCACATCCAACAACACATGACTACATCATGATTATGACTGAACCTGACTTTACCTGACCATTATCAATATAATTGACTTTGATTGACTTATACATAATACTGTAATATTGATTATGACTTATTTGACCTCTCTGACCTTACCCTGCAATGATTCAATACTGATTCACCATTATACATCAATATTATACCACATTTGGTGAATAACATTTCCCACACTATATGGCTGTGAGGCTGTATGGGTATGGAATCAGATGTGTGTCAATATAATCAAACAAAACTTTTTAAATGTAAAAAAAAATACGAATGAGAGAGAATGAAGCAAACAAAATGTCATCTCAAAAGTAAAACTTATAACTTGCCTACAAATTATTTGTGTAATCATGTAAACTAAACTATACACACTTTTGCCCTCGCTTTTTGCTTTGCGGTTACGCTGCCAGCTCTCTCTTGTTTACACTGCCTGACTTTTTGTTTAGTAAGTAAGTAAACACTCAGAGGATACAGGTTTGATTAGCTCAAGTGGCTTGTATCTCTGAGAAGGTCACAGTCAACATGAAAGGATAAAATAAGGCCACACCTAAAGATAAATACTGTGACAGAAATGACAGTCACCTGGGAATGAATCATCATTTTAATCTGCAAGGGAAGAGAGGCTGTTGTCTTTGCTTGTGGCACTGGTTGGTCAAAGGGATTTCCTGGGTGAGTGGATTTAGTTTAGTACTTCTCTATACATGTGAGCGACTGTAACCGCATAATTTCCCCTGAGGGGATCAATAAAGTATTCTGATTCTGATTCTGATGTTTGATGCATCTTGTCACCATCTCTCTCTTCACCCTCTGCCAGTTTCAGCATAAAGTGAACTCCACCAACATCATCTACCCGAAAGTTTCCACTTACCGTGACATGCATCACAGCTTCTGCACCTTCCAGCCAATGACCCCTCAGAATGCTCTGGAGGAACGCCTCCTACTAGACTCCATTGCTTGGCCTGAAACTCCAGTTTTGCCAGTTCCTCTTTCCCTTGAGCAGACCAGTGATCCCGCCCACAGTAACTTCACCAATCTCCCACCAGGGAGGGGAGGAGGACAGTGGCACGTAGGGGATCAGCTGGAGGTTATGATCAAAATGTATGATTTCCTGGGACGTCCCAAGAAGTCTGGGGGAGACACCTTATTCACCTGACTGCACAACCCGAAACTTGGTGCAGGTGTGGCTGGGCAAGTGGTGGATGATCTCAATGGTTCCTACTCTGCTGTATTCTCTTTACTCTGGGAAGGAAGCGCACAGGTTGAGGTGAGGCTCCTAATGTTAGCCTACTCTCTAATAGTCCCAGGAGGCTCCTGCACATTGAGGAAATACTACACAGTAGATGTGCTAGTCGTGAATGGGACTTTTGTTTAACATAACCTGTAACCCCACAAAATAATGTAGTATAAAATATTCCACAGCCTTGGAAGTAATGCTGGGTTACTACTGTAGGTCATAAGCTGGTAAGTGGCACTGGTTGGTCAAAGGGATTTCCTGGGTGAGTGGATTTAGTTTAGTCCTAATGATGAAAAGTCAGACATGTCACACAACTTTGTACAGAGAGGTTTTTTCTATTGAGTTCAAGTTTTAGCAAGTAATATTCTTTAGCATAATAAGGTGTCAGTTATCTGTTTATATTTTTTAATCCAGCACTAGATGAAGCGGTCGCAGTGCTATGCTGCAGCCAGAGATGAAGACTGGTCACTGATCATGAAGGTCAGAGCTTGTTTAAGAGGGGAGGTCAGCATTTGCCTTCCGAAGTACGGCGCCATCTTCCTCTTTCTGGCTGTGTTTGTCTTTATCTTTGTGCTATATAACATCGACTTCCTGGAGGTGAGAACTTGGTTTTAGTGGGACTGTTTGAAGGGTGGACCCTGTTTGAAATGTTTAATATTAGTCAGATTTCAGGATGTTTTCAAATGCAACGTGGCTCAGGATAACAGTAATGTTCTTCAATGCAAATAAATTCCAAGTGTTGCTCATAAAACAGCTGGGCAGGGCACTGTACCTTTAAGCAAACATTATTCAAACAAGAGTAAATAGTTCATTTGTTGGAGACTATTTTCAGTTGTGGATTAATCCACATTTGGTGCTCTAGTGAGTATTTACAGCACCAGGATGGTGTTTGTGGGACTGACTCAAAAAACCTACAGTGCCCATGTTCTTTGTCACACAGTGCAAGATGTGACTCTCACTGATGTGTTTTTAATAGTGTTTGGACAACAATTGAGCTCTTTGGTGCAGAAGAATAATCCATGTATAGCAGGCTTTGGATACACAGGTAACACCTGTTAGTAGAGTCAGTTCATTGTTGGCTTTTCATGAGATTTGTTGACAATAAGAAAAGTATCATCCTTTTTTTAAATTAAGTAAGTCATTCTGGAGTGGAAACAAATACTTCCACAATGAAAACCCAATGTATAGAAACAGTGTTGTTCCAAACAGCCATAAAATCTCAATGGAGAACATTTTAGTCATTAAACATTATATTTGTAGCTGGTCTCCTCTTTCTGAGTTTGTGTTGTCAGCACAAAGCAGCTTTGAGTTAAATAATTATAGACCTACATGTAAAAAGAAACTGGGGCAGAGGGCAAAACCCTGAAAAATAAGAAAACTCCTTTTAACAGTTAATTAGTTAATTTGCTTTTAGTACACGTAGCATCCTGGACAACACCTCCCACCCACTCCACAATGTGCTGGTCAAACTCAGGAGCACTTTCAGTGACAGACTGATTCCACCAAGATGCACCACAGAGCGCCACAGGAAGTCATTCCTGCCTGTGGTGATCAAGCTTTATAACTCCTCCCTCAGAGTGTCAGACACCTGAGCAGAACTCACTTACGGGCTCATGATGTGCAATAACATATTCATAGTATTCATAACTATGTGCAATAACTTCTTCATTACAATGTGCAATAACCTTCTCTTTATTATAGCACTTTTTTCTTATTTGTACTTATTGTATTTTACATTTATATTTTATGTCTATTTATATTTCATTTATTTATTTCCTTTCTACTAGTACTTCTCTATACATGTGAGCGACTGTAATCGCATAATTTCCCCTGAGGGGATCAATAAAGTATTCTGATTCTGATTCTGATTCTGATGTTTGATGCATCTTGTCACCATCTCTCTCTTCACCCTCTGCCAGTTTCAGCATAAAGTGAACTCCACCAACATCATCTACCCGAAAGTTTCCACTTACCGTGACATGCATCACAGCTTCTGCACCTTCCAGCCAATGACCCCTCAGAATGCTCTGGAGGAACGCCTCCTACTAGACTCCATTGCTTGGCCTGAAACTCCAGTTTTGCCAACTCCTCTTTCCCTTGAGCAGACCAGTGATCCCGCCCACAGTAACTTCACCATTCTCCCACCAGGGAGGGGAGGAGGACAGTGGCACGTAGGGGATCAGCTGGAGGTTATGATCAAAATGTATGATTTCCTGGGACGTCCCAAGAAGTCTGGGGGAGACGTCTTACTTGCCCGGCTGCACAACCCAAAACTTGGTGCAGGTGTGGCTGGGCAAGTGGTGGATCATCTCAATGGCTCCTACTCTGCTGTATTCTCTTTACTCTGGGAAGGAAGCGCACAGGTTGAGGTGAGGCTGCTAACGTTAGCCTACTCTCTAATAGTCCCAGGAGGCTCCCGCACATTGAGGAAATACTACACAGTAGATGTGCTAGTCGTGAATGGGACTTTTTTTTAACATAACCTGTAACCCCACAAAATAATGTAGTATAAAATATTCCACAACCTTGGAAGTAATGCTAGGTTACTACTGTAGGTAGTAAGCTGGTAAGCCGTTCATGCTAAAATTTGCAGATTACATTAGAGCAGACAAACAGACTTTGATTAACGCCAATAAATTCCTATTGTCTATATAATGATGTCATACTGAATCCTGGGTGACATTCAAGGTTACATTACAGCAGAACTGAACACCAACATCCTGTGTGTGAAAGCAGCCGTAGCAACTACACAGGCAACTACACTGAACTAATGCATGAGAACTACAAGGGGAGGAAGAGGGAGTGAGACAGTGCCTGGATGCGGGTGAGAGATCATGTAACCCATGACCAGGTTAACAGGTTATTCTGTGGGACACTTGAAAAATGTCCTGTAAAACACCTTAATGTGTTCGTGCATGATAGAAAAGCTCCAACCTGCTGCAAGTCCGCATCACAGGGAATCTGATAATGGACTGATACATATAATTAACAGATAAAATGTAAAGTAGGGGAGGGGTTTAGTGAATGGTCAATTATTCAGTGATTGTTGTCTGAAGATGAATCTGGTTTATGCCTGAAGCAAAGTGTGCAGCTTTAACTTGTATTGACTTTATTTGTCTTTATTGATATGACTGAACATGACTGGACTTGGTGAAAACTCTGGTTCTCTGTCCCATCAGGTGACGCTGGTTCACCCTAGTGAGGCTGTCACAGTGCTGCGCAGGCTGAACAGCGAACAGCCAGACAGAGTGGACTTCCAGAGTGTCTTCCGCTCAGGCTTACTCTCTGAAACTACCACCTGTAACATCTGCCTACATCCAACCCAGCAGCCGCTGTGCAACTACACTGACCTCCGTACAGGTGAGCCTTGGTTCTGCTACAAGCCAAAGAACCTGAGTTGTGATGCCAGGATCAACCACGCCATGGGAGGTTACCGACAATACCTCAAGGCCAAGGAGGAGAAGCTCTTTCAAAGGTGAGGGAGCAGAGAGACAGGACTGGCATTTTGTGTGACTTCTAATAAATATGTATCTCCTTGGTGGGAAATTTCACAAGTTTGTAACTACAGGCAGTAAAGCTTGAATCTAAAGATGTTTACAGTCTAACATACAAATCAAAATAATCAGTCTGAACCACACTAGCTCACTGCCATTAAGAACATTGGATAGTATTTTCTGTAATTCATTTATTTGTCTTGTAATTTTCTACATTTTATTTTGAACGTAGTGTTTTCAGAAACTTAAAGATGCACACTTATTAATTTTTAAAACTTGGGGGCAGCGCACAAGCTACAAACATAACAGTGACATATTATCACCTTATAACGTTAATCTGGCTAAAGTGTTAGCAAACAGTGGCCTATTTACACATCCAGTAGACATGGAGCAACATTGGCATTCATTTGCGATCGTGTTTCTGGCCACCTGGCCAATGTAAATCCAATATCCACTCTACTTTCAGCTTTAGTTTGGTCTCCACCAACTCCTGAGGGAAATTTCTGGCTCTTAAGCTGCTAAATGCTCTGCTACGTTCACCTAGCTAGTTGCTAACTTTGCCTGTCTGCTGTTGGTGGTAGGTAGTGCACAATTGGTTAATCAGAGCTTTCTTTGATGAAAACAGCTGCCTGGTGTGTCTAATAAAATATGTTGATGAGAGTGGTGAGACTAGACCAAAACAGCAAATAAAACCAAAACAATGTGCTTAAAGATGCTACACTGCTCTGTAGAGCTGAGGTGAACTGCAAAGTCGGGTTATAATTATCGCTGCAAGCAACACCTTGCACATTACACATAGTCATTGGTCCCATTGTTTATGTTAAAATATGAATTAGTGCAGTTTTAACTCAT
>SEMN01000222.1:0-125000 GCA_005408345.1 Macquaria australasica
ACAGATCCCAATTTTGGTATGCAGTGGAGACAACCTCCTCACATTTAAGAGTAGGCTTAAGACTTTCCTCTTTGATAAAGCTTATAGTAGGGCTGACTCAGGTGACCCCTGAGCCCCCCCTTAGTTATGCTGCTATAGGCCTAGACTGCCGAGGGACTTCCTATGATGCACTGAGCTCCTTTCTCCTCCTCTTCCTCTCCATCTGTACGCCCTCATATCCCATCAATGCTTGTTATTAATTCAACTTCTTCCCGTAGTTGTGTGCTTTCTCTCCTCTCTCTCTCTCCCTCCCCTTCTGTTGCTTTCTGCAGGTGTTTCTGCCTCTGGAGCTGTGGAGTCTGGGTCTGTGGTTGCTGCCGCCTGCTGCCCCCGTGCTCCTGCTCTGCACCCGCTGATGCTATTGCTGTTGTTGCTGTTATTAGTATTGCTATTATAGTGTTGCTCTTAGTGTTGTTTCTGTTGGTGTTAACATCAATGCCATTACCATATCTATGCTGTATTGAGCTGCTGTATGTTCTCTTTCCTCCTGCTCTCTCTCTCCCGCTCCCCCCTTCCCCCTTCAACCCAACCGGTCGAGGCAGATGACCGCCCACCTTGAGCCTGGTTCTGCTCGAGGTTTCTACCTGTTAAAAGGGAGTTTTTCCTTGCCACTGTCACATAGTGCTTGCTCATGGTGGGAACTGTTGGGTCTCTGTAAATATAAAGAGTCGGTCTAGACCTGCTCTATTCGAAAAAGTGCCCTGAGATAACTTTGTTATGATATGGCGCTATATAAATAAAACTGAATTGAATAGTGTCCAGTAGGTCAGAGATGGAGTGATTGTAATGATTGTGGTGATTGTAATCCACGGAGAGAGTAATCCAGAGAGAAAGAGAAAGATTCAACTAACAGAGCAGAACTCAAATGGAGGCTGGAGCCACTTCAGCACCCCAGGCCTCTGCTGTCCGTCTCTCCACATGAGGTAGATGAGTTGTAAAGTTTGATTGCTACAGGAAGAAAGGAAAGAAAAAGAAAATGGCAATGGCTACCACACACTGGTAGTGACCGGAGCCTCCTCCTTGCACACAGCCTCAGCGTTCTTAGCCCAGTCCAGCTTATTGTCCAGGTGTACCCCCAGGTACATGTAGTCCTGCGCGGTGTCCACGTCCACCCCCTGGATACGTGCAGGGGGTGTTTTCCGCCTACTGAAGTCTGAAGAGTTGTATCTGAAGTCCAGGGCGTGGAGGGTGAACAGAGAGGGTGACGGGGCCGTCCCCTGCGGAGCCCCCATGTTGCTCACCACAGTGTCAGACACGCAGCCCTGCAGGCAGATGGTCGGTTTGGGAGTTTGGGATGTCCTTAAATAGCTTCTGGCCTGCCACGTAGCGCTGCAGTGGACATGAACACGGATTAACCAAAATATTTTGCAGGATGATTAATGTAAAGTGTTCATAGATAGATAGATAGATTCATAGATATGTATAGGAGGAACAATGTGTACGTGCCTAGTTGTCAACATCTAGAGTTGTGTATCCGACCAATGAAGTTATATTATCATTGCATGGTTAATCAATTTACTAATCGACTAATTTTTCTCAGCTCTATAAAATATGTTGCATTGTTAGAGGGTAACTATTCAGTACTATAATATGTAATAATAATACAACACGAAACGGGCTGTTTTCCTGTATTAAGAGTATCAACACTCTTGATACTTTACGTGGACTACATTTAGCTTTTCAAGGTTAAGGTTTGCAAAGTAGGACTTTTGCTTGCTTTTACTCATCTGAATACATTACCATTGTAGATAGTTTAGAAATGGTGTAATTACGGATAGCCAAGGGTAATTAAAACTGCTTGCCACTGAAATCTACACATATTTTGATTTATAAGCGTAAATGGTATCGTGCTGGCTGGTAGAAACAGTGTACTACTACTAGTAGTGCTGGTGGTGGTTCAGTAAATCAGAGGTTGGGTCAGGCAGCAATCTGGGGCAAAAGTCATTTTACGGATGCCACGTGATCAATCCCGCCGCTGTGATTGGCTGAGAAGGCGCATATTAATATGTAGGGCAAGGGCAGCGGGGCAAGTCTGTTTATGCGACTTGTGCGGACGTGACACGACGCGACGATGCTGATCAATAAGGTACGCGTCTTTACATTACCTGCGATTCTCCAGCACACTGCCGTGGTTTTAGTTAGTTAAAGATGGGTCGCGGCAGCTTCGCTGACCTACACGTACCGTTTTCGCGTCGACCGTCGTGAAACCGTCGCTGGCTAACGTTAGCCAGCGACGGTTATAACGGTTAACGTTTTTTAAGACGCCTTCTCGCAGTTTCCACACTAAATATATTACACAGCAACGCTTGGCTCTAGTTTGTGCCTCTCGTGTGCGTTACAGCGTTATCTTACATTCGAGTTACAGAGCCAAGCACGTGTGTGTGTGTGTGTGTGTGTATATAACTGAGAAATAATTGGCTAACTGGCTAATCTTTTGTAAAAAAAAAAAAAAAAAAAAACTCTGTTATTCTGCTATTCTGGAGGTAAAGTGCGCGATTTTGTTCTTGGTTTTTTGTTTTTTCTCCAGGACACTTCCCGGCCTCCGTACTCCTGGTTGAAAAATGTTTTATATTCGGAACACTGAAAAAGATGATTAACCCTTCATCGATCGCTACATGCGCTTTATTAGGTGCAGCACCTGCACAGTCTAATGCGATCCGTAGGTTACAGTTGGTGATGGTGTCGTACTGGACTGCATTATATTTAAAGGCCTTTTGGGAAGTACAAAAAAAATAAGAAACGCCTCTCAATATAACGTCGTCCAGTACAACACCGCCTTTAACTACTTGCGTAATAAACGCACTTTAATTTACATGGCAGGGTTGTTGTATTGAACTGCATTAGATTGTGCAGGTGTTCCTAATAAAGGGGCCACATTTGTCTCGAACCAAAATGATGAAAGATTATCAGTTAGATTTGTCTATACAAATGTTTTTTATTCGTATGTTTTCATACAAAATATTGCATTTAATGTTTTTCGTGTGTGTTGTACTAACAGAATAAGGACCTATCTATTTAATTTCCTGGTGGCTGGATAGGAAATACAGTTGCAGCTAGAGAAATGATTTAATCTATTTTATTGTGCAGCAGACAGAATATTTCTTTAACCCGGATGGCTTTCAGGATTCTGGAAACGCCTTCACTTGAACTGCTGTAATTGTTTAATTTAAGCAATCGCTGGGTTTTTCAAACATTGTAGGCTATGTGACTTGAATGTAATGGTAGTCAAACTGGGGCTAACCAATGACTTACTAACTTATTACTTAAAACAGTGAGAGGTGTGGAGGTGCCCTGTTTAAGGTTATGCTTGTTGTATGTTGCTGATTTCCCCCTCCATGCACAGGTGTTGAAAGCCAGTGTGCGGTCTGGGATCCGGCTGCAGAGCTCGAGTGCTGCTGCAGCCAGTGCTGCAGCATCTCACCACGGCCAGTCTGGATCCTTCGGCTACTCATTTGGTGAGTAGGATGGTGAACCTTTTACAGGATTTCTACTGATTACAGCGACCAATAACTCTTTTAATATCCATATGGCCATATGAGTATTTTTTTTAAATTTTTTTTTTTTTAAACTGACTTGAAAATAAAGTGTGCCTGTTCTTTAATGTGTGTTGAAGTTGCTTATCATGGGTCTTCTTGCTGCTTTGGCCCATAGAGCTGACGGATCAGCAAAAGGAGTTCCAACAGCTGGCGAGGAAGTTTGCACGTGAAGAAATCCTCCCTGCTGCACCCGCTTATGACAGGAGTGGTGAAGTGAGTATAGCCCAAAGATTAGGCTGCAGTGAGTGTATATGTAAGATTAAATACGGCTTGACTTGATAATTTACTGACATTAAAGATACTAGGTAATTTCTCTTTGTGTCTCTGAGTGACTGTGTGCACATCCCTCAAACTCCACTACTGGAATTATTTTCACAATTTGCCTATCTAGTATAATGTGTATATTGTAAGTCATCTCAGTTTTAATCTTGTTTTTATTTACTTCACTCAAAGTTCTTTATCTGTTTTCTTACCTCTCAAGTCTGTCTCTGTGCTGCTGTAATATGTGAATTTCCCCTGATGGTTCAATAAGATCTTAAATTTGGGCTCAGAATTGTTTTAAAATATCATTTTAAATTTATTGTCATTTTGCAGTATCCTGTCCCCATCATCAAGAAAGCATGGGAGCTTGGTCTGATGAATGGTCACATTCCACAGGAATATGGTACGTTATTTTCTTGCTTGTTGACCATTTCAAAATGACTGCCATGTTTTAAACTTTTGTATAACATTATGCTGGGTTCACATTTAGTGGTTACTTTGTAGATGATGGCCTAAATAGCCACACTTAATAAATATATATTGAATTTGCTGTGTGAAATGGCATCTCGGCTCAAGTGTGTTAATGATTTTTATTTTTATTATGTCAGTGGAGATGGATTATTTCAGGCAAGCTGACTTCTGTTTGAAAACCCTGTTTGTTCCTTTGTGTTCAGGTGGAATGGGCTTGACAATCTTTGACAACTGCCTCATCACAGAAGAGTTGGCTTATGGCTGCACAGGAGTACAGACTGCTATTGAAGCGAACTCTCTGGGAGTAAGTTGTCGTTGATTAATGTTGCTTGGGATTCACGAGTAGTATAGCTCCAAACTCTTCCTGCGTAATGTAGGTTTTTTTTAAATCCACAAGTGTTACAGTATGCTGAAGAATTTAAGTGAATTGTTGGGATCCACCAGCAAAGTGAGCATAAAGTTTTCCACTTAACCTGTTCTGTGCATACGGCTGCAGCTGCTGCATATATGGAAGTAGTGTTCAAAGGCCTCTTTTCACGAAGTCAGGGAGGAGTGACCACCTTTCTTCCTTACTTTTAACAGTCCACAAATAGCAGAGTGCTGCTCAGCGAACCTGTAATTTTACAATGTTATTTCATTAGAGAGGGGGTCATGCACTGGGGGTTATGAGCACTGTTGCTACTGAGGATTATGGATATAAGTGTCTTATCAGTATTTCCAGGATGTGCATCAGTTATATCAATGATTAATAACAGTGGTTGTAGTCCAGTTAGAATTAAGTTATGTGTTTCTCTCACACAGCAAATGCCTGTTATTTTAGCTGGCAGCGAGGCACAGAAGAGAAAATACCTGGGAAGGATGACCGAGGAGCCTCTTATGTGTGTAAGTATTTCATTTTAGAAGTGTATGTATGGTCATTGTTTTAAAAACAAAAATGCTGAATATTTGCTTGTTGTAGCCTCTCAAATTTTGAGGGTTTTCTTTGTTTCATATGATGGTTAACTGAATGTCTTTGGGTTTTGCAGTCCCACTGAATAGAAAGTTTCCTAGCTTAACATGCTGCTGAAATAACATTGAATCTTGCCACACAGTGCTGTACTGTACATGAGATTATCTCTCCATGCACGTTCATTTTTAACACTGCTTCTAGAATTAACAGCAAGAAATGGCTTCTTGGGAAGGGGGGAACATGAGGCCTGACATATCATAGTACTACTTTACTACTGTGTGCTGACCCCAGCAAAAAGGTACTGCTCCATCTTGCATCAGATCAGACGGTGTTAACTACTGTGTGGTGTGTTTTTGGCAGGCGTACTGTGTCACAGAGCCCGGGGCCGGCTCTGATGTGGCCGGCATCAAGACCCGAGCTGTGAGGATGGGCGACGAGTATGTTGTTAACGGGCAGAAGATGTGGATCACCAATGGTGGGAAAGCTAACTGGTGTGTACTCGCTACCATTGCTCTTCTTGTACACCAAGAATATGCACTCAGTTGCCAGTTTATGTTGATTCAACTTTATGATCATTTGGGAGGCTGCAATTTGTGGCGCTGTTGAATGAAGTTAAATCAACATGTATCAACAGCTTCAGCAACAACTAAATATTATAACTTTCATGAAGGTTGAATTTATTGTAAGGCTGTTGTATTAGACTGCATTAGTTTTAGCTAGGTACACCTAATAAACTTTCAGCCGAGTGTATTTATACATATCCTTAGAGGTTATGAATACCAAAGCATCTTTTATGTTCTGAAGGTTATTTGAACATTTTATACTTATTTTCATGTTCCTAGGTACTTCCTCCTGGCCCGCACTAACGCAGATCCTAAATGTCCAGCCAGCAAGGCTTTTACAGGCTTCATTGTGGACACTGACACTCCAGGAATTCAAATAGGAAGGAAGGTAAGATCAGGCTGAAATGTTGGTTGTTTTTTTTGTTTGTTTTTGTTTTTCTAACACATGAACGGGCAGTATTTTTCTTGGAGGTTTGGATGAAAGGGGGGACATTTAGTTTGTAAGAGAAATTAACCTCTAAGCTGAGAACAACTTAGAAAAATATTTCCAGTAGACCAAGAAAGAAAATGTGCTTTTCAAAGCGGCTTCTATATCTATCTATCTATCAAAAGTAACCATTAAAAGCATAATGAAGTGTATGTAAACTGAATATTCCAGGGGCTTGTTTTATGAAGGTCTACCAAGTTGTCGGGTTACATTTTCTGAGTAAAGCTAATGTTTACTCTGCAAACATATTAATAGATAAACTTGATAATCCTGCTTCGTGGAACACACTCTTGACTGTTCTAAAGTGGATACATGTCTTGAAGTTTCTTATACCTTTTTCTTGCGAAAGCCCAGATGCCAGGACAGTATGGGCTGTATGAAAAGTTTTTGTGCTGAACACCGACAGATTATCAATAACCTATCGGTACAAAAACCCAATGTCAAAATTGGCTCCATATTTCACTGTGTGAACTGGTGCATCAGAGAGGGGGCAGAGCTAATGTAGACAGCTGTGATTGTAAAATCGGTGTAGGTAACAACATGTGTGTATGGATAGATGGGCTGTATGAAAAGTTTAACATTTAATTGGTAAAAACTCACCCATTACTGAGCATATGGTTACAAAATCCACAAATTGTAAATAATTCACCTGTGCAATTTTAAAATCTTTAAAACTACAAAATCACTGTTTTGGAATTTCCTGCCATTGCCATATGATGAGGAGAGAGGGGAATATTATTTCTCTCCCTGTGAATTTTATTATTAATTCTACTTTTAGATAAGGGCTGCATACATTATTATATATTTTACTTTTAGATAAGTGCTCTATAAATGATGATCAGTGCGAATTGGATTATAATTGGTAAACTGGGATGGTCCCATAATCTACTTCGGCGGGGCTGTCCAATAATTTGACACCGACATGTGCACAGTGTCAATAACATAAGCTTGTGTTTGTTTTGCGCTTATAGGAGATGAACATGGGCCAGAGGTGCTCTGATACCAGAGGCATCACCTTTGAGGATGTGAGGATACCGAAGGAGAACGTCCTGATCGCAGAGGGATCTGGCTTCAAGATTGCCATGGGTGCCTTCGACAACACTAGGCCACCAGTAAGTCTTATAACTGAGTTGGACTGAATATCTGCAATGCCATGTATACATGTCTCTTGTGGGGGTTTTTTTTTTTCTTTTTTTGTTATTTAGAAGAGAACGGGAATTAATGTGTTTTTTCTCGGTGTTTATTTCAAAACTTTTAAATGGATCAGAAGTACAAAAATCTGGGTCAATATCAGGAAAAATAACCTTAGTGCAAAAAGCTGCAGTTTAGCCAACTTTCTATTATAAAATGCATTTTTATGAGCTGGCCTTGTCTAAGCAGAAAAATGCCACTTTTGGATTTATGTAGACATAAAAACTTCATCAATCAGTATGAACTGTTCAAACTTTAAACTGAAACTAAATTCACTAACAAAAACAGTGTTTCTTATCCAGACTGAAAACAAGTTCACCTTTACCTAGTTGATAGGTTTGTACATAGCATCATAGACATCACCAAATTTTTACCTACATCTCCCAAAATCTGATATTCCATTGCTACAACCAAACAATTCCAAGCTTTCTAAATAAAAACACTGTAAATAAAATGCCCATGCTTAATTTGTCACTGAATATCTTTGTATGATGTTTACTAATGTAATTAATGCAACGCAGGTGGCAGCAGGAGCAACAGGCCTGGCACAGAGGGCACTTGAGGAAGCTACCAATTATGCACTGGAGAGGAAGACCTTTGGCAAAGCTATTGCTGAGGTTTGTTCGCTTCATGTTTTTTATAAGTCATCAGCAGAAATCCTCATGTTCTGTCACAGGCTTTATAAGCTGAATGAAAATACCCCATTTTGAGTTCACTGAATTACAAAATTTACTATAGAATGTTGTTTAAAAATACAAATAACTGGCAATACTGTCTTTGCTGTAACTATCATAACTCACTCGGGTGTTAAAATGACAAAGATGAGTACAGGATCAACAGGCCCCTCTGTCTCCTCCTGTTTCACAGCATCAGGCCGTATCCTTCATCCTGGCTGAGATGGCGATGAAGGTGGAGCTAGCCAGGATGGCGTACCAGAGGTCCGCCTGGGAAGTGGACCAGGGCCGCAAAAACACCTATTACGCCTCCATCGCCAAGGCCTTCGCTGGAGACATCGCCAATCAGGTGGCCACCGACGCTGTTCAGGTATTTGGAGGCAACGGCTTCAACAGCGAATACCCGGTAGAGAAGCTGATGAGGGACGCCAAGATTTACCAGGTGGGTGATGATGTTGTGCACCTAATCACTGCTAATGAAGGTATTGGTAAGTATTTGGCAAAACTTAATTTTCAATTTTTCTAATTTCCTTTTGTAGATCTATGAGGGCACAGCTCAAATCCAAAGACTCATCATTGCCCGAGAACACCTGGGAAGATTCAAGAAATGAACTCTGCACACCTGACTTGTACTTTTTTGTAACCTTTCTATACATGCATGTGTTGCTGAAACTAGGTCTGCTTACTTAAACTCAGGATATGGCTGTAAAACATTGTTTGCCTTAACATCACTTCATCCTGCCTTGCTTTTTCAGACTGATCCAGACCCTTTCTTATCAGAACATCCAAACTGGTCAGCCAAACTTGTCTCATTTTTAAATGGAACTGTGGCCTCACTTTGTGACTTAAGTTGACGAATCGACACATTCAGGCAAAAGATCACATGACCATGTCCTGCCAGCCTCCAGCCTCTGCAGGTTGTAAATAATTACAGCCAGGTACAAACTCCGCTGCTTTTGAGAGCAGTCTGGCTATGGTGTTAAACACAAGACATTACAAGAAATACTGTATTTACCTGGTACACTATTTGCCAGTTGTCCATCCGACCTTAAACATAACAGTTTGTTTGTTTGAGGGTAAGTTGATGACGATAAACTTGGACATATTTGACTAAGTTGACAAGGGCAGCCCAAACATGCACTGTTAGTTTTGTGTTTTTGTGAGGCTTTGGAGCAGCAGGTTCAGCATGTGCGTGTGTGTTCTTTAATACAGAGTTAATTTTGGTCTCATCTACTTCCAAAACTGGCATACTGTCTGAGCCTGTTCAAAAAAATCAAACTTTAACTAAAAATAATTCTTCAAACTTTGTAGATGCAATGCAAATTTTTCACAGTTGATACAATTTTTAATCTTGATCTGTACACACCCATTTCTCACCAGAATGTGTTAGAAACATGGGAATGTGTGTCTACTGATTTAACAACTGTAAAAATGCATGTTGTCTGGTTTAGCAATTGCTGTCAGTTCTACATTACTATCCAATATAGAGGCATCAGCTTTACACTTAATCATAGAGAATCTCTGTAGAAAATATGGATGTGATACGTAGTCTTTGCTTCAGCTGTCACTGTAACACACCTGTCACCTTTTTGACAGCTTAAGTCTGTTTATCATCCATTTATTAAATTATTCCATTCAGTCTAGAACTGATCATGGTTTTGTTTCTTTTCTGTAGACACCGATAATGGAAATATAAAAAAATGTTTTCTGCTTTTATCTCGATGTTGGATGAACCAAAAATCTCAGTTTGTGTATGATTGATTTAATGGAAAAAAACAAAATAACCAAAGTAATGATTTTTATTTGAAGTTTACTCAGCGTAATTAAATATTCATTTCAAGTAGTATTTCAAACTGTAAAGTGTTTTCCTGAGGTTAAAGCACTTAATTTAAAGTCATTTAAAAATATTTGTATAGGTCCTATGAAACACACATTTATTTAGGAATATGGTCTTCCAGACAGGTAGACAAAGGCAGGTAATGACGCACGAGACCCTTCATCCCTTGAGCTGATATTTTTCATTAGTGGTGCATATTCCCGAAACAAATGTGCAAATAATTAATCTAATGACGGCAAACCAACTGTAACACAGTGAATAAGGGGCTTTTGGGACCCACCAGATGCCAGTATGATGGCAAGGTTGTACAAAAATGAAATAAATCAAATGTATTTTTGTGCACAATGAACAAAACTAAGAATGTCGACCCACTACCACAACAGACTAATTTATTCAAAAGATAACATCAGCTGTCAGGTTGGGAACATCCGACAGAGATTACTCTTGTGTTTGAAATACGTACAAACTGTCTTTCAACAGTCTCTAAAAAGTGTTGCTTCAGAATACGAGCACTATGAACTCAGGAAGGCAATAATGGCAAGCAATGGGTAAAATGTGAAAAAAAAACAACCAACCTTTAATTCAGCAGAAAGTGCAGGATTCATCCTGTAGTCCACACTCCGAAGCAGAAGGTGGCGGTACTGCACCTAAAGCTAACCGCCGGATAAACTCGAGGAGAAGAAGAAGAAGAAGCAGCAGCCCGATCATGCGAACATTTTCAGAATGGTAACCGGCGTCATGTTATAAATATTATAGTTAGTCGGTGTAGTTTAAGATAATATTATAGCCGAAGTGGATGGAAATGTCCACTTGTCTCCAGTCTGTCCTCACACGGACCGCTGACCTGTGAAAGCAGCTGGTAAAGTGGCTGAAACGTAGCTAGCGTCAGTGTTAGCGTGTAGCTCGCTGGTAGCGCGACCTGCCAGTAACTCGGCATCGGGCTCGACGGGTTATACTTTCATCACACTGAAAGCAGGTCACTTAAAATACGTTGATGTGTTTGATGGCAGGGTACCCAAGTGAAAGATGTCATCATTAAGCCCGACGCTCCCGACGCGCTGCTGCTGGACAAACATGCAGACTACATCGCTGCCTACGGCTCCAAGAAGGACGACTATGTGAGTACAGGCTGTCCGGCTGTCCCCTTACCTTGGTGTACTTTTGCTGAGGGAGAAACCTTACAGCTACGGCATATAATGATATTCAGACAGACGTGTGCTTCTAACTTGTGCATGACAAAGCCAGGTCCGCACAGAGAGGCTTTCCCCAGTTTGGTGTGGAAGAAGCTGACTGGCCTGCACAGAGCCCTGACCTCAACCCCATCCAACACCGTTTGTGATGGGCTGGAGCACCGACTGCGAGCCGACCTCCCACTAGTGCTCTTGTTGCTAAATCTGAGCAAGTCCCTGCAGCCGGGTGCCAAAATCTTGTGGAAAAGCTGACACCAGAAGAGTGGAGGCTGATTTAAAATCCTCTTCTCAACCTCGGTACACCGGAGGAAAAAGCAAAAGCACAATTTATGCTCTCTTCTTTTATGTTCTCTTGTTGTATTTTACTGGAACTAATTAGTCTCTGACATTTCTTGGACAAAGTGTCTCATTTCCAACACGTTCTTTTATTACAGTAAAACAAAAATAATCCAAGTTAATGCGTCGATTTCGTCCAGCAAGCCCACTGTAGAATTAGATTTGATTTGTCCTTTTTCTGAAGGATGTGCTATCACTTTTATTGTGAAAATGCAATTTTAGGACACCGCTTGTATTCCTTTATAATTACTCCAATTCTAATGACTAAATCTGCTTTCGTAAATCTGCAAAGTTCAGGAATTCCACAAACTTGTTAAATCTTTTTATAAATTAACAACCCTTTTCCATGGGCTGCACAGTAAACAGGTCCTGCTCTGCTGTTTGTGTTTGTCCAGGAGTACACGCTGTCAGAGTACCTGAGGATGAGCGGCATCTACTGGGGGCTGACGGTGATGGACCTGATGGGGCAGCTGCCCCGGATGAACCGGCAGGAGATCATAGACTTCATCAAAGCCTGTCAGCACGAGTGTGGAGGCATCAGCGCCAGCATCGGACACGACCCCCACCTGCTCTACACCCTCAGCGCCGTCCAGGTGACTCCTAAGACGGTCAACATGAAATCTGACAGATTGACGGACTTATTCTCGTTTTCGCATCAACTTTTATGCTGTTAGAGGTTCGAATTGTTGCCAACTAGAAAGACAATATTTGCTGGTTGATGAGATGTCGTCTTCTATTCAATAAGTCAAATAGGCAGAGAATGTAGAAATCAGAAATAATATATAATTCAGTGAACTCAAATATAGTTAATATATTTTAACTGATTTTAACCCAGGATGACACACAGAACTATAAAATAAATGAAGAGCTCATTGATTTTTATTTCTCCATTTCCTTGGAATCTTTTACTGTACATTTCTAGCAATTCCACTGGTTTTTAAGAAGATTTTTTATTATTAAAGATTTTATTATTAAAGTGATATTTTTATTCAACTCCCAGCAAAACTTCTCAATTTGTCTGTTGGCATCAGGTTTGTAAATTAGCTTGATTGCTCTGCAACCCTTTTGTGTTTGGTCTTTTCTGGGTTTTTGACTTTTTATCTTTGGTTTAATTGCTGTATTTATTTATTTATTTATTTTTTAAATCTCTTCCTCAGATCCTGTGCTTGTATGACAATGTGGATGAGATTGATGTGGACAAAGTGGTGGAATACATCAAAGGGCTGCAGCAGGAAGACGGCTCATTTGCAGGGGACAAATGGGGTGAGCAAGATTTACTCTGATTCATTTTGTCTCAAGAAATTCGCATACTTGTATATATTTGTACAAATATACAACTCAAATAATTGTTGTCATATAGGACTTGTAGCTGAAATACCAATAAAAAGTATAGTACTCATTTATTTAAATTCTAGTTTGGTTTAAATATAATTTTTAACTAGTATAATGTTGTGTTGTTATAATTACATTTCTTGGTCTTTACAGGAGAAATAGACACAAGATTCTCCTTCTGTGCTGTTGCCACACTTGCATTACTGGTATGTATATCGTGCAGTTTTTGTCTTTACTCAACACTGTAACACTTTATAATTAATATAATAATATTTAAAGATGTCCTCTCTGTCCTCTCCTCCTCCCAAGGGCAAGATGGGCACAATAAATGTGGACAAAGCTGTAGAGTTCGTCTTGTCCTGTATGAACTTTGACGGAGGTTTTGGCTGCAGACCAGGTTCAGAGTCTCATGCTGGTCAGGTGAGTCCACTGATGTACTCGTATAGTGTAAGACAATCGCTGTGGGACAACATCCGAAGTTTAAAAGTTATCAGACAGTTAAATTATTATTCACACATCACGAACGTGAGGCTGTGAGTCTGCTGGCTGGTCTTGTGGGAGGGAGTCTGACTCATAACTGAGAGGTTGTCAATCCCCGACACTAACAGGATGAAATGTTCTCACTCTGGAAGGTGGCTGGTATCGCATTTACACCCCTCTTGAGCAGTGACGTGTTAAAATCCATCTCAGATAAAATCTCTATGGTCTTTTTCCCTTCTGTCTGTCAGATTTACTGCTGCACTGGCTTCCTGTCGCTCACCGGACAGCTGCACCAGGTGAACGCTGACCTGCTGGGCTGGTGGCTCTGCGAGAGGCAGCTGCCGTCCGGAGGCCTCAACGGACGACCGGAGAAGGTTTGTGCTCTCCAGATGCTGCACTGGGAAATCAAATGCCACCTTGTCATTGTCACTTTTCAATCAGGACAGAGTGGTTCCTGAAGTAGGCTGCTCTGCTGATTCATATTTCTTAAATAAATTTAGAAAAGTCCCACAAACCAGCAGCAGCATCATTCATTGGTGTCTCTGTCCACCTGATGAATGTAAGTCCAAAATCCACTTTCTTTTAGCTCTGTTTTTGGTCTCTACCAACTCCTGAGGGAAATATCAGGCTCTTTAGCTGCTAAATGCTCCACTGTGTTCACCAGCTAGTCGTTAACCGCATCTGTCTGCTGTTTGGTGTTGAACAGTACAGTGGATTTTTAGAGCTTTTTCTCCGAAAACATCGCTATGAGAGTGAACCAAAACAGTGAATTTACGGGCCGGGCAGCTTAACAGTGAGCTGAAACTCTCTATAAAGCTCCGTAAAGCCGAGGGGAGCTGCAGATTTAGGTGATAAATCTCTGTAGGTTCATCACTATGAGCGACCCCTTTCACATTGTCACACTGTTTTAACATTTGTCATTTGATACATTGTAAAATATAAATTATATCCGCTTTAACTTCCTGTTGTATGTACACTTAAAGTGATTAAATAAAAGGGTCTTTGTAACATCTGATTCATTAGCAGCACTATAAAGAATAAAGGATTTTTCTTTTTACTGCTAAACATTGCTGGTTGTACCTCAAAATGACAAGAAGTGGGCAAATGAAAACCCCATATAAATCCTAATTTAGCTGAACTTGCACCAAACTTCTGCAGAAGATATTGAAGCCAAGACTTTAATTAGATGTAGTTACAAAACTGACCCAGCTCTGGTTTTCTTTCTCATTCAGCTTCCAGATGTGTGCTACTCGTGGTGGGTTTTGGCGTCGCTGAAAATCATCGGCAGGCTCCACTGGATCGACAAGGCCAAGCTGCGGACATTTATTCTGGCCTGTCAAGACGAGGAGACCGGAGGTTTTGCTGATAGACCTGGAGACATGGTGAGCTGTCAAACGCAACTAAAAACGTATTAGACCTGTCTTTTCCCAAAATCCTGTCTCCTGTCGGCACCTCCATGATCCTATGCTTTATCTCTCTGTCTCAGGTATATTTTCAGTAATAGGTAGTTATCTTGCAGTAGATAGATAGTACTGAAAAATGAAACTCAAACTTCATCAGAATACCCCAGGAAAAATAGATCACATGACCTGATTTTCTTTTTCTCCTTAGCTATGAATTATGCAAATAGTGTTTTCAATTTCACTATTCCTAGTTTTTATATAAACTTTATAAACCAGTGTTAGTGCAAGATGCAAACAGACCTCTATGTGCGAGTGGATCTTTATCTATGCAAGTTTCTAAGCTTGTTAAGGAGACCAGTTTAATTAAAAAAAAGAATGGCAGCTCCCCCACCGTTTGAGCCAATATTACTTGATTTTTATGTCTACTCTGTGATGCACATCTTCATATTTTTGCATCGCTAAAAGCTGTGCTAAGATGTTCTGTTACAGTGTGTCATTAGTGGAGTATCTCTCTGATTGTCATTACCTCTCCCCGCTCCCTCCTTCTCTGCAGGTGGATCCTTTCCACACTCTGTTCGGAGTTGCAGGTCTCTCCCTTCTCGGAGACGAACAGATCAAGCCGGTGAATCCGGTTCTGTGCATGCCTGAGGATGTCCTGCAGAGGGTCGACCTGCAGCCCGACCTCCTCAGCTAGCCCTCTGACTTTAGACTGATTTTAGATGGAGGTTTTGGTCTCACTAAGGACACATAGAGTCACCCAGTTGTGACTCAAATCCTCTGAGCCTTTCTGTCTTTAACCCCTCAACCACTCATTATGTTATCAAGTCACTTTTGTTGGTTTTACTGCAGGAGAACGGTTTGGGAAGGAGATGTTTTGAGGTGTAACCATAGGTTGCTAAAGCCCAGAAATCATTTAACAACATTCCTTAACTTTTTGACTTCTCACTATGTCAGTTTGTCTGAGGGAAAACATGTAACTCTCAGCACAGGAAACTGTTGTGGAAATCAGTTTCGTATCTCTTTCTTGCTCTCATCACCTTTTTATCACTAATTAATCATTGGACAGAGGACAGAGGCACTGATTGGCTGTGCGTTACCTGAATGACGAAAGAATATTCTGTTTAACTTGACAGATTTGTGCATTTGAGATTGAAACAGAACTATTGTGTGGATCAGACATGCATGATGAGGTTTGTTCTGTGATTTCAATGTGTTTTGGGGGCCTAAGACACTTGTTTGCCAGTCGTTTTAAAGTTTAAAGGCACCACATCTTTGTTTTTCTCATTTTGTAGGAGGGTATCTACGTTTTTCATGCATCTATACTATTTCAAATAAAAATAACTTATGTATTTGAAAAGTAAGAGCATGTGAAGGGCAAACTATCCTCGTCCTGCTTACACTTGAGCAGTCATACTACCACCATGCTAATAGACCAAACAGAGCTAGTTTTATTTATGTCACTGCATTAAAATAACATCAGTTTACAGTACAGGCACAATGTTTTTGGCAGGAATTTGAGGAAGGGGCAGTGTTGCGTTTGTGACTGGGGTAACCCGGAGGTAGAACACATGGCAGTGTCGTCATCTCTTGCCAAGTATATTTAACGTCTTATCCACAGTCTCAGCTACACTATTTATTTAAATCCATGTTACTCAGTCCAGCTTTGTTATGCGGCTGTGGGCAGACTCGCTGTGTGGAAAATTATAAAATATTTCCAGTCTTACATTTTGATGGAGCTCGAGCTTCTTTTTACGTCTACTAATTTGGTTAAAACTCTTCGATTATTTTTCTCCTTTAAGGAATAACTGATCTGTATGTTGCTGCACTCTTGTTGTCTTACTGAATGCACATTGTATCTGTTGTTGGATAACTGTGCAGTGTTGACATTGTTACAGAAGGTAAATAAATCACATGTTGAATCTATTGGTTCTGAGGTTGTGTCCAATTTATGTGGCTGATAACTCATAAATGTATTAATTGACATTGTTATGCAAAATGAATGCAAAGTCATTACTTTAACAAAAGCCTGTATTGTGATCATCGGGTTTAAATCGCAGTTTTCACAACTCAAACTAACTATGTCCTGAACCACTTGTTAAACTACAAGGTCTCATCTTTTTGTTGTGGGCGCATCTCTAATCCAAAAACTATATGTGTGTATATTAATGTAACTTATTTGTTATTTTGGTTGGCAATAAATGTTCCCCTTCAACTGTGATTCAGTTTGTGCACATAAAGGAGCTTTTCACAAACGCGTGTTTTTAAGAAGCAGATGTCCAGGTGTCTCAGTGTGTTAGTGAACTGTTATTGAGCAAGTGGGGGAATCTGACCCAGTTCATTTTCCTCACCAGATCTCTTCCACTGAGATCTCTTCCACTTGTTAGTTTTGAGTGTGTTGGCAGCATGATAGCCAATATGTTTCACAGAAGCATGGCTGCCCTGACCAAACTAAAAACCAGCTTGTGTGGAAAATCTTTTGACTGAGAAAAACAAAAGTCCCAAGCCGGATTTAAATTAAGGACTTTGTGGTTACTGTATCTGTCTTGGACCCCTAGGTCAACAGGACAGGAATGAAGATAATAAACATTGCTTGAGTTAGAAATACAATCAGGTCATTGAGGCTCATTGACTTTGATGCTATTCTTTACTAATTTCCTACAAAACGTATCATTATGAATTATTGTGCAGTCAGTCAGTCACAGTCTAGGAGAAATGCATGTAGTGGAAAGCTTGAATATTCATCACAATTTCAAATTTACAGTATCATGTACAAAGTATCTTACCATGTGGGGATTCTTTCTACAAAATCCAGTCAAATGTCCCTTTGTGGCTGGTTTGAGCAGATGGCACTAGATGGCAGCCTTACCATTCAAAATGCATTTATGTTGATGCAAACTATGTGTGTATGATGTGTTTATTTCTCACCAAGATTCCTGGTAAGAAACTGGCCATATTATGGGTTTTTAGTGGTGTGATTGCAGGTTTAAGTCTCTGAAATCAATGTCTCTTATATAAAAGCAATACAATGAGATGGAAATTGTAAAGCTCAATGGAAAGTATAACTGTGTCTAACCTATACTTAGGTTACCTGAAACACTTTTGCATTTTCTCATGCTGGTTTCTTCACATCCTACATCACATCCACACTAATTCATGCCAGGAAGGCTGTAATAATAATGCCGGCACACCACACATGCCACAACTGATACTGTATGAGATATTATGTTTCATAGCAGTGGCAGATTGTAATAATGGAGCATTGTAAAAACTGATGCACTCCACCTGAGTAATTAGAGTCAGGTAATTCTCTCCTACCTGTTTTCCTCCATGTAATAAAGATAAGGACTTCCCCTGCAATGTACAGCCTGATAAGAAAATTACACTTTACCTGGAACAATTTCCAACAATGGCTTTCATAAAATGTCAGACTGATAACAATAACTATGTGGAACATTATTATCTCCATGCGCTAATTACTGCATCATGATAGTGAGAGACGTGGCTCGTTTTAATATTCTGATGCACTTCTGGTTGTAGTTGTTTAGCGTCTCTTTGTGGTTGCTTTGTATTTATTTGTAGCAGTTTCGTGTCTCCTTGTGATAATTTTGCATCTCTTTGTAGTTGTTTTTGTGTCTCTTTGTGGTTGTTTTGCGTGTCTTTATAGTCATTTTGCCTCTCTTTGTAGTCATTTTGTGTCTCTGTTTGGTCATTTTGCATCTCTTTGTAGTAGTTTTGTGTCTCTTTGTAGTCAATTTGCATCTCTTCGTGGTTGTTTTATTGACTTTCCAACAAAAAATATTAACAATCATTTCATACAGAGGCTCTGGTCCAGGGGCCCCTGGTCCTGTACCTGGTAGACCTGTTCAGTAATGCATCCATTATGCTAACAAGCTACTACCTATCATCTTCTAACTATGGTTGGTGAGGGCCTGGTCCAGGGAGGGGGCCTGTGCCACCCCCTCTGGCCCCGCCCCTGTTCCTGCTACATGCATTTTTCATCGTGTGATATTCTCAGTGCAGCGTGGACCTGCAAAAAGTAATTCTGGCAGCCCTGTGAGTCTTGTATTTATTTGTCTATTTATTTAGTCGATGGGGGAGCAGTAAGCTGTGGGCCCCTGGTGTCTGAGCAGAGACAAACATGCTGGTTGTTAGGCTACTGAGAAACCCCACCGGCTCTCATTAGTGAGGAAGAGAGAGATGAAGAGAAAGACAGACGGTGGGAGAAAGGAAAAAAGAAAAGTGTGAATGAGAGATAGAGGCAGAGAGCAAAGGAACCAGACAGGGAAAAAGAAGCAGGAAGACAGATGGATGGATCACAGCTTTCACCTCTCAGTCTTGTTTGTTTGCAGGGAAAAGCCGCAACCCATTTTTTCCTCCCTCTCCTCTTCTCATTCCTGTCACCCTCTTGTTATCTCTCAGAACAAAATACTGAGGATTAGTCCGGGCCACAGGGGCTGCAGCCAAATGCTGCTGAACCACAGGCACAGCAGACAATCACTTATTAAATGTTTAATTAAACCGCTGCAGTGTTGTATGTGACTGTAGAGATGACTCACAAGTTTGGTGGAAAATGGAAATGCTTTAAAAAAAAAAGTCTACTGAAGAGCATCATGTGAAGCTTTTCACCCAGTTTGTGGTTATTATCAGGGACACAGTGTGACATGTTGTTATTATTTGCCCCCAACAGCCCTGGCAAGGTCTGATTTTATAGCTCAACACTCTGGCATGGACTGAAGACTTTTGTTTTGAGAAAGTTTGTTTTCCACTGAATTCATAATCTAGCTCATGTCACTGTGGAGTTTTTCACCCATCAAGTTGCTGCAGTTTCTGTTGACAGAGCAGTTGTTGCTGTTGTGTTTGCTTTGGTCGGAGTTCTGCTGTCCTCCGACACAGCTGTCACACATTCAGGTGTAAATATAGATATAAAATCACACAACTAAACCAACTCCACAAAACTAAGGCTCAGCAACAGTCTAAGCTGAAGAAAAGCAAAACTCCTGTACTGCCCGGAAAAAGAAATTGATCTCTGAGGCCGCGTGGGCCTTCTGTCTGCTGGAGAAAACACGGTCAAATATACCAGATCATGTCAAGGATGAGGATTATTTTACATCTTAGTTTAAGAGATTTTGCTTTCAAGGAATAGTTCAAGATTTTCAGATCTTTTTTGTTTATTAGCTTTCTTGCAGAAAGTTAGATGAGAAGAACGACACCACTCTCATGTCTGTACTGTGAATATGAAGCTACCGCTAGCAGGCGGTTAGCTTAGCTTAGCACAAAGACTGAAAACAGGGGGAAACAGCTAGCCTGGCTCTGTCTAAAGGTAACAAAACCCGCCTACCAATACCGCTGAAGCATACTAATGAATTAAGTCTTGTTGTAACCGTGAAGTTGTTTTTGTACAGATTAAATAAACAAGATATAACTTGTTAGTGGGTTTTAAAAGTGCTCATAGATGGAGATTTTTTAACTTTCCGACAAAGTCAGGCTAGTTGTTTCCCTCTGCTTCCAGTCTTTATGCTAAGCTAAGCTAACCGTCTCCTGGCTTCATATTCAGCAGACAGACATGACTCTCGGCAAGAAAGCCAATAAAAGTATTTCCCAAAATGCTGAACTATTCCTATCGCCTCTGTTTGAGGTGACTGTTATTAGCCTTTCTTTGTGGACAGTCAATATTCGGGATGTCTTCATGACATGTTTTTTGCTCCTGATCCCAATCCAAGTCCTTCATAAATAGCACTTTATGTGCCAATACTAAGCCTGATCCAACATTTATTTATTTGTTTATTTTTTGGAACATAATGAGCTGTGCAGTCCGTACTTCAGCTACAGTAAACCTACATTCAAATTAGTAAGACAATTTCAATATGAGTCACGGTAGTGACTTTCAGAAAATATAACCTGCACCACAGGTTTCCTTTGATGGTTTTATATAGCATCCAGTACTATGTATAATATGTGAGTCTGAAGCTTCAGGAGTTTAAACAGCAGGTCTTTTTCAGCCAACAGCATTATCATCATTATAGTTATGGTTCAGTTATGGCTAAAAAAGACGTAAAATGACTACAAAAGATTGTATTTTGTTTTTCAACATCAGGCAGCGAGATGATTGGCCAGATATGATGACAGATGTTGTAATTGAGCAAACGCTGACAGGACGAGTGGGAAGATACAGCAGAAAATCACCAAACAGAAGAATAAAGACAACACGCGAGAGAAAAGCTGCAGTAAAAACAGAAAAATATAACCCCTATCTTAAGTTTCAGACAGGAGTAACATTTCATATGACAGCTGAAATATTGTGGCTGGAGTAAACAGTGATACTCTCAGGTCTTGGTACAACCACAGCCCTTCCATTTGCTTGTTGTTGCTGAGATCAATAGTGAGTCTGGAAATCATAGTGTAACTCAGGGGAACATGACGAGCCTGTGCGGACACACAGATAGATTTCTGTTTTTAGAGTTGAGAGATATTTGGTGTAACTGGTGTAAAAAAAATATCAGTCACTGCTGAGCTTTGTGGAGGAGTTACTAACCAAACATCAGTGATGAGAGGAGTCTGATGAATGGTGTTTCCTGTCTGACCTGTAGACTCCGTGTTAGTCCTCATGTGCTGATGAGTAAATTTAACATCTGAAACTCGACTTCTGCATGAGGGCTCTCTGACAACAGCTGTGGAAAACTGCTTTCAAAGTACTCATTCCTCCGCATGAAATGAAATGTTTCAGTCAGGAAACTCAGAGTCGATATACGAGTTGATAAAAAATGTAATGAAAAAAAGTTTTTACTCCTGATTTATCAATCTGTAATCTCTTTTATGGAGAAACAGGTTGAGAAAACATTGTATTATACAGAGTGTTTCTGTTATTTAGCCTTTCCTAGAAACACCTGTCACTGTAATGCAATATAGTTCAACAGCACCACAAACTGAAGCCTCCAAAATGATCATGAAGTTCAATCAACACGTCTCTAAAACCGTAAAAACTGAACATTATGACCTTCATGAAGGCAGCATTTATTGTAGGACTGTTGTATTAGACTGTGTTAGCTTTAGCTAGGTGCACCTAATAAACTTTCCCTTTTTTCTATACATTTTTGTTTCTAATCTAAGTTAGCTACCCAATAAATATTATTCACAAAAAAACATAAAATGCACTGCAGTGACATTAATACAATAGTTAGTCAATTAGTTATGCTATTTATTGTGTCAAGTGCCCAGCCCACATGGACTTAATAATGATAAAATAAAATACTATTGCAGTGGTGAAACATCTGTCAGACTGGAACATAACTTCTTAAATTACTTTGCAAGCAAAGAATTTTCATTTTACAAAATCATCCAGTTAGAAGAACTCATCAGACATTAAGGACATTTTACTAAATAAATCATCACATAATGATAACTGATTATGTGGCGCTTCTTTCTCTCCCAACAACATACTGTCATCATCACTAGGAGGCAGTAAGGCGCAGATGTTGCACTGACGCTCAGTACAGTACATGGTGATGGTGACATTTATCAGAGGTTTGTTTTAGTAAAAGTAAAAGTTAAAGCGACTTAAGGGCAAATAAAAGGGTAAAATCTGCTTTTAACCCCTCAGGTTATTTATTTCAGTCATAGTTCAACTTACAATATGAACATAAATGACTCTCGTGTTTTAAGATGAACTATTACACACATTAACAAAAGGACACAGCGTGCAAAAGGACACGTGGTAATTAGATTTCGATTTATGCTTCTTTTCAGCGGCAGGAGAGACAAATCTGTCGTATTGAGTCAAAATGATTCATCCTGGTAAGCCTTCTCGGAAGCAGAGAGGAACATGGGACAGGAGCTTATCCTCTGTTTCTGTAGCTGCAGGCGATCTGATGTGCAAGTGCATCCTCTGCACAGAGTTGAAGGCTGAAATGCTCCACTTGTGTGAAAGTGGAGTGCTTGAGTTACACTTTATTCAGGTCACAGCGAGACTATACCTGTTCTAGAAAGCGACTATTGGGTTACTGCTAAATTTTAAATAGTTCATTAAAAGCTAATCAAGAAGAGAGTGAAAATGAAGACTGTCAAATCATTTGTGGATTACCTTCTTTTTCTTTTACATTTACATATGTAAAATCAATTTGTCTTCTGTCCAAGGCTCTACAAATAAAATCATTCCTTCCTAAGATAAATTTTTTTTTTATTCTAAGATAAATTATTGAAAGATAGCTAGTACTACTCTACTTTATTCTAAGATATAATAAATGTACTGGAGTGTGCAGTATGTAGAACTAAGATAGTCATATTTCACACACTCATTACCTACTTGTTTATTTAAATAAATAAATCCACTCAAGTAAATTACATCAATTATTATGTCAAAGTCTGCAGTTTAAAGGCAGAAAAACTGAGGTTTAAAAAAAATCTTAAGTGAGAAGATTACATTGTTTTCTTGGGTTCTTGGCCGGACAAAAGAGGCAGGTCAATGAGCATGTCGAGGGGCCGCGGTTATTTCAGACGTGTCTTCAATAACAGCAGGACAAAGAGGACGGAGCGGAAGTTTTTAAACAGCAGAGATTACAGCTAAAAAAAAAATGGAAAAAGTGACTTTTAAAGAGAGCTTCGGTGAGTTTTATTACATTTTCTGTAGCTGTAGTTGTTTCTGTGCTCACAAACAGTCTAACAGTCAAGTTTATATAGCCCAATATCACAAATCACAAATTTGCCTCATGGGGCTTCACAATCTGTACACCTTCTATCCTTAGACTGTAGATACAAGGAAAAACTCCCCAAAAAAAACCTGTAACGGGGTAAAAATGGAAGAAAGCTCAGGATGAGCAACAGAGGAGGGATTCCTCTCAGAGGACGGACAGACAGGAAATTGATAAAAGTAAAATTACAGTATAGACAATCAGGATGACAAAATATGAGATAGATTGGAAAAGAGGAAGAAGAAGAAGAAGAAAAAGAAGAATTACTTTATTAATCCCCTTTGTCCCAGAATATGAACAGTAAAAAACTGCTCTATAGCGCTACTAGAGGTCAAAAACTCCACAGGCTTCCTTTAATACCTCCATTAATATAATTTGTGAACTGAGGAAAGTAAAGCTTGTCATGTTTATTGAATAAATATTGTATAATATAGCTATGAGCATTAGCTATAGCAGCAGTTCAACATCAAAGAAAGTGAGACATGCAGTGACGTACAAACATCATTATTATTGTTAATTTCAGCAGTTCCCATCCTCTTCTCTAACACTCTGAAAAACCTTTTTGGCATTAAGGTTTACATCAACTGATGAGATTATTTATGTTTGGGAAAATGAAAATGTTTAACTAAAACGCCAGTCAACTTCCTCTCTCTTTCCATCTCTTTGTCCTCAGCTCCGGTCCAGTCTCATCCACACTCTGTCGCTTGTCTCCGTCAGCTGGGAACCTCCGCCGGTGTCTTTGTGTGAGCGTCTGTCAGCAGAGGAGGAGGGTTTCAGGGAGCAGCGAGGGCATCATCACTCAGGCATCCTCTTACTGGGCTCACTGGACTGAAGCCTGGGAACCACACCAACGATGACCAGTTCCCATCAAGCAAAATGGACCCAGGTACTCTGAAACGGAAATCAGAGCCCTGCTTCACAGCATGGTGTCCAGTATTTTTAGACAAAAGCTCAGAGAGAAAAAGTCTGTACTGAAATGCCTCCACTGTGCACATTTTTATATAATATTCTTCACTGATGAGAGAAAAATTCTTAAATGAGGTGAACCTGATGGCTCTTTGTGTGGGTCAGTTATAACTGTCCACCTGTCTCCCTGTTTTCCAGCATTTTCACACTTTATACTCTATTAATTCAATTCAGTTTTATTTATAGCGCCAAATCATAACAAAGTTATCTCAGGGCACTTTTTCTATAGAGCAGGTAGAGACCTTACTCTTCATATTTACAGAGACCCAACAATTCCCACCATGAGCAAGCACAAGGCGACAGTGGCAAGGAAAAACTTGATTAAACAATATACTGTCCAAAGCATCTCATTTTCTTTTGTATGGTGTTTCTGGTTTAGAACAAGCTCTATGAAAAGGAGAATGAAATTCATGTGAATATTTGTCTGAATCTTCAAAAATATAAACAAACCACTGTTACATTGCCAAGCAAGAAGTTACCTGTGGAAAGGATCTGTTTTAAATGTGCTAAAGTGCTGTAAGTCATTTAGCCATGCTAGTGGTGTGGCTGTATGGATGGTCCACCACATCAGCATGTTAGCATGCTGACGTTAGCATTTAGCTCAAAGCACCGCTGTGCTGAGCCGCTAGTGTGGCTGTAGACTCTGTTGACGCCGTGTCCCGAATCCGGACGCCAAGTTTTGAGAATGCCTTGTGTTCACACAGGAAAAGTGACTATATTACATGTAATCAATATACATTTTTAAAAAAAACAACTTGATTTTTAAGCGTCCTGTTAATAGACACCACCCTCCCATAATGTCATGCACAAAGGAATTTGAGAAGCTGCTCACAGCTGCAGAAAATTAAAATATATCACGTATAATGGTAAAACAGTTTTGTGAACATCCCAGAAAACAAACATTTTTAAATATTAAATCCTTGGAAAAACATTTTCATGTCAAAATGTGTGAAGTTTAATTGTTAGGGTTCCAAAAATCTAAAGTTGCAGATTGATTGACATGCATCAGTGCACGTATTGTATCCTTTCCTGTTAGTATAAAACGTTAAAGTTTGCTAATTTTGTCAGAATCAGAAATTATTGCCAAGTAGGTTTTCACACACAAGGAACTTGTCTTGCCATTTTGGTGCATAACGGTCACAATTAACATAGTAAGAGAAAAGAAAAAACAAGCCAAGAAGAAACTGAATTTAAAAAATATATATATATATTAAAAAATGTGTAAAATATATCTGTTTTTAAAATGAAAAGAGATGTACAGTGTTTAAAGAGGATGGAATGTGCAAATGATTGCATACTACTTGTAAAATCAGTATAGTAAGACAATAAGTATATACTGTAGTATATATTTAGTTTCTATTATGAAACTGATAGAAATAAACTTCACAATGCTGCTCGATGGAGGGTAAACCTGTCTGTCATTAACTGTTAACAGCCATGTGAGATCTAGGACTGAAAACAAAAGATATCTTGAAGGCGGTTGTGTGTTACGTTCCTTAGCTTTCCTGAGCCTGAAAGCTCCTTATCACATCCAAAAAAGTTGGCAGTGTATCATCCACAGTCTCTTAATCATCCACAGGTAATTTCAGATGCACGGCCTGCAGATGACCTTCACTTTTCTCTCTTTGAGCGGGGTCAGGTGCACACTCCTGAGAATTTAATCTGTGATGTGGCACTCTCAGAGTTTGAGGATTACTTTTTTTTTTCAATGCTCTGTTTGAAAAGCCTTAAAAGAGGAGAGGCAGAGAGAAAGAGGGAGATTTGGTGATAAACCCCGATATTGATTTGGTGAGAGGACCTGCTTCACACCTGGCGAGATTCAAGAGAAAAATAACTGAGAAGTCTAATCAATGTGCCGACAGCTAATCAGAAGAAGTGAGGTGTGCCAGCAGCCTGTGGTTGTGTTGGGGAGAAGAAAAAGCTCAGATTGGTTTCTTTCATTTGCAAACAAGACTGACATGTTGGAAAATTTCTATTTACTCAAGGTGTCATGTCATCTGGCAGGAAGGCAGACTGCAGCTGAACTCAATTACAGCCTCCAAATACAGGCAGGCAAAACACAAAGGTATCTGAATAACATGATGGAGACGACAGGCAGGATGTTTGCCAGGTTTCCTACACTTTTTCTGATCATTTCAACAGTTTCTGCAAAAATATAGAGAAAATCAATATCATAAACCAAGTCATTTCTAAAATATATCTTATCAAAGGAGGTTAAATTGAAATATGTTGTCTGGGTCCTTGGTATCTTTAAATGGGTTTATACTGTTTATTCAATTTTTCTCTCAATGGAGTGTGAGAAATGCAGTTTTGTCGAGACGCTGTTAAAATTGAATTTTCACTTTCAGCACGTTATAACTGAATTTGGTTGTGACTGTTTTCCCTTTAATAACTGCTTTAAATCCACTTTTAGCAAGAACTGAAACATCCTGTCACATACCTCCTCTCTGCATTCATGGACTGTTAACAGATCAGGGTCTGCTACTGTAACCGTGCTCCTAATACAAATTCTCTTTTATTTCATATAGCTGACAGTTAAAGAGCGACAGGCGGCGAGACAGGAGGACGACATGAAAGAAAGGACTTTACCAGAAGTCGTGTTCACAAGAGAGCTTAGCTTAATGAGCCATCAGGAAGCCCCGTCTTCAGTAAGTTTACTTCATCTGGTTGAAAAAACAGCATGGAATAAGATTTATTGTTGTTTATTTTGGAAAGTTTGAATTTGAATTTTAGCCACTTGTAGCTACAATTACACCAATTTTAAGCTTCAGATGGCAAAAAATGTCATGTTTTACAACAAATACATGCAGCTTCAACTGACAGAGCTTTAATTTACATTTAAATGGTTTATGAAGCGACGCCTGCAAGCTAGTTCAGGCAGTCAAAAACATGTGACATACCTCACTCTCCACAACCATCTACCACACACACCCTCCCAATCTGGCGGTCTATTTAAACTGCAAAAATGTCCCATCTCTCCCTCCGCCTGCCACTGCTGCCCTGCATCAGTATTGCCACCTGTTCTTTCAGCCCCACCACCACCCCAGCATCCACCTGCAGGCTCCAGCCGGGGGGTTTAAGATATTTGCTCGTCACTCCCCAGTATCTCTATGTAAACATATCTGCTGGGAGTGATGAGGTTGGAGCCTTGACGCCAAACTCTAAACTCTATGTTCTGCTGCTGTAATAAACATTTCAAACGTGAATTGTCTGACTGAAATATATTAATGGTTAACAGTATTTATATAAGTTATATTTTTATTCAGAGAAGAGGGATCATTTAAAGAGTGGCCATTTCTTTTTCTTTTAAAGTGAACATATCGAAAAACACAAGGAAAACAAGAAAAGAATGAACCCAAACACCTTAATCTGGACTACTGTAGTTGCAGAAGTATTGTCATGCACCTGATTCAGCCGTGTATAAACATTAAGAAAGTGTCAAATGTTATATTAGTGTTCAGAGCAACTTTATGATGCATTTAATACTGAGAGTGTTGCTGGAGCTTTGACCCTTCCATGCATCTTGTAGCAGGCTGTGCCTGAACCATCACTACTAAGAGATCAATGTCGAGTTAGCAGATTTTATGTTATAATAGGTATTATAATTTATCAGTCATAATGTTAAAGGTTGTGACAGGTTTTAAAGACTGACCAGAACATGTGAGTGCACTTTATGAGAGGAAGTGGCCCTCTACAAGTAAATTATTTTTCCTCATAGAAAGTAAATGTATCTGCTTTTTAAGTACTTTCTCCCGTCCCTGCCAAACTCTTAATGTAATAGCAATATGCAATTTGACAAATAATCTCAGAACAATAATAGCCCAATCACTGAAGAAGTCATCAGCTAATTGAGAGCGATACAGCACTTCTGCTCCTGCAGAGGCACTTACTGGTGTTTGCATGTTCTCACTGTGCCGGCTCCTGTTTCCTCTGAGTGTTCCGGTTTCCTCCCACAGTCCAAAAGACATGGAGAAAGGGTGGATTGGATACTCTAAGTTTCCAGTAGTGTGAATGTGTTTTTCCCACTCTGTGACAGACAGCAACTTGAGGAAGCCTCTAGTCTTCAGGATATAGAAAATAGAAGCATGGCCACAGTAACATCTATTTGCTGCACTTTCCTAATGACTGTTTTTAAGGTTATTTCGTGATTTAATACAGAAAAGATTCCCCATTTCCGACCCTGAATGCAACTCTTCCGAGGTAAAATAATCTCAGCGAGTAGCACGGTTTCTATCAGGAGCCCTGAAAGGTTTCCAAGACATCAATTTTGTTCACTGCAACACTTTTGCATTCAGGAGAATTCAGTGCCTCGAAGAGAAAACATATAATGCATCTGCAGACCCGAGGTTATCTCTCTCTATACTGTCTCCCCGCCAGAGTAGATAACATAAATATTCTCAGATCGGACTCCTTATAAAAAATACAACTGACATCCTACAAGCACAGTAACTTAAATGCAACAGTTTTGCAGGTTTCTCTCTCAGTTTATCAGCATGACTGAAAGAAAATATACATATTTATATGAAAGGGCTATACTGGGATAATGAATCCTTTGGGGATACCTTTATAAGATAAGATAAGATAAGATAAGCCTTTATTGTCCCACAGCGGGGATATGATATATATATATATCATATATATGATATATATGATATGTATATGACCATACAATGATTATGTGTTTGTGTCTCACATGATTATGGCTGCTTTTTTCATGCATTATAGTTACTGTTTTGCAGAGTATATGGTAGTTTAATACCTCATATGTCTGCTTATTGTTGTTGAGTGTGATCTACTAATCTAGAAATCTTTGGTGTTGTTTATTGTTAATGTTTACTGTTTGATTTGATATAAAGCATGTGTAAAAGTGGCCTTATAGGACAAAATATGAAAACAGTATGTTCAAATAAAAGTAAGGAAAGTATATCGCTTTCCAGACGGAACATCTGATCAAAAGGAAGTGGTTCATTAAGTAAAAACAGAATAATAAAATTGCAGCGAGGATGAATGGAGTGATGTGACACATTTCTTATTGTTGTTGTGAATTTGTATTCATTCAATTCAATTCAGTTCAATTCAGTTTTATTTATATAGCGCCATATCATAACAAAGTTATCTCAGGGCACTTCTTCGAATAGAGCAGGTCTAGACCGACTCTTTATATTTACAGAGACCCAACAGTTCCCACCATGAGCAAGCACTACGCGACAGTGGCAAGGAAAAACTCCCTGACTTCATGAGTCAGTTAACCCTGTCGTCTGGTTAACTCTGACTCCATGTATTGTTTTCTATTCCCAAAGCAAAGAGGAGGGTGAAAAAACAATTGGCAGCAGTGTGGCATCCCAGAAGACTTTGTATTTATTATTAGAGTCAGAGGAGCGAGACACCAGTAAAATTAAATTTGCCATCCTTACAAGGAGCCCTGCTGGTCCCTAGACCCCACTTTGAGAACCGCTGCATCAGAAAATGTGTTTTGCACTAAATATATCAGATCTGTAGCAAATGGAGGGAGATTTCAGACATTTCTTTAGAGACAAAAATTTTGAGTAAGCCAATTTGTGTTTTTTTCCATTTTTGATTATGGAGGCTCAGCCAAAATTGTGACGTGACTAAACATTTACTTATTTATTTTCTAAGGGACCATGTACAAATGTTACCATTTGGTGTACTGTAGCAGAGTTAGCTTAACGCTCATTTTAATGAGTAGAAAACAGGGGTCAACCTCAAACTGAAATCTTCTTTTTAAAGTTTCTGCAGCTGGATTGTATCTATTAATACTTTTAAACTGTCTTCAGCTTCTCTAACAGTTTAAATAATTCAAGTAATTATTCGACGTTGTTATACTGATTTTTGTGTCTCACATATAATCATGAAAAAAAACAACCTTTTTGTTGTTACACTTCTTATCACCGATGAGCATCTGACCAATCTGTAACCAGTGGTGGAGGGTAACTAAGTACATTTACTCAAGTACTGTACAGAAGTACAATTTTGCTGTACTTGTATTTTACTTGAGTATTTCGGTTTTATGCAGCTTTATACTTCTACTCCAATACATTTGTCTGAGAGCTTTAGTTAGGCTACTAGTTACTTTTCAGATTACACATTTTTCACACCCTTCCTGTCCAGTGAAAACCATGTATCTCCAAATTTGGTGATTTTGAATTAGAATTTTTCTGATAAACTGAAGGATTAAATGTTCCTTTATGGGTTGAGACAATTTTCCTACTTCTTAAGCTAAATAAGCGATCTAAAAACCCAATTGGATTAGCTGGAAAATGCATCGTCACAAAGCTGAAAACAGCTTTGCTCATGAAAAGTGGACTTTTTAGAGATGGACGTCACAGGACAGCAACGCTACAAACACATGATGATCTGATAGAAGATGGTGCACTGCTGTAGATTAAACTACCCAACAGTATATAAAGTAGTTAAAATTAGCTCAACCTTGAACAACTACAGCAGTAAAATGCAACATACACATTAATGCAGCAGTAATATTAATGCAAAAATATCATATATAGTAGAAAAACAGACAGGGACCATGTTCCTGCAGAATGACTCCTTTTACTTTTCATACTTTAAGTACGTTTTGCTGATAATACTACTAAAAAAAATGCAGGACTTTTTCACAGAGTGGTATTTGATAGTACTTTTACTTAAGTAAAGGATCTGTAAATACTTCTCCCACCACCGTCTGCAGCAGCCCCTCTCCAGGCGCGCTGTCCAGAGCACAAGGCGGCCACGTGACGCGGGCGGGGGGCGGGGCTCTGCGTCTGAGCCGACCAGTAGCAGCGCAGCGTCGGTCCAGGTCCCAGCGGCTCCATGGGAGGAAGAAAACCCGAGAGAGGACGCGAATAACGGTACACTCCGACGTTTATGGAGCCCGCATTTAACCGCACCGCGTCCGCGTGTCCCCTTGTGATGCACACCTGAGCAGAAGTGTCTGGGAGCGGACGCGGTGAACGGCGTGTTTTCTTTTTCTTTTCTGGGGAGGGGGGGCTGACGAAAACAAGCGGTCCACCATTGTCTGCGTAGAAATAAGGATGGCCTGGATGTGGAAGGTAAGTGGGGGGTTTCTGTCTCACATTCATTAATGTAAAATAAATAAATAAATAAAATACGGGGGTAAAGAACACATAAGGAGGCCCTGACGTGGCTGGCTTTACGTTAGCGTGCATTTTAACGGTGGTGGTGGTGATGCTCCGTGGAGGTAATTAACCCTCCTCTGGTTTCTGTCTGGGCTTTTTTTTGGGGGGGGGACTCTAAATGTGATTTTGTTTTTGCTCGTGCACATGAAGAAAAAAGCCAGGCCCTCGTGTTTATGTGTGTGTGTGTGTGTGTGTGTGTGGCAGATGCAGGCCAGCCAGCTGTGTTCACAACATCCCCTCATGACACGTTCAGGTGTTGTCAGAAAATAGTGAAAAATGTCCATCACAGTTTTCCAGAGTTCAAGGTGACATCTTCAGATAGTTTGTTTTATCCAATATATCCAGTTTAAATGATATAAAACAGAGAATAACAGCAAATCCTCACATTGGAGAAGCTGAACTCAGCAAGTATTTGTTATTTCTGATTGAAAAGTGACTCAAAGGTTGAAGCGATTATCAAAATTGTTGGCGATTAATCTTCTGTCGCTCAACTAATAGATTCATCGACCAACTGTTTCAGCTCTCTTATCTATTCTATGTGCTGATTCATTTCTTGATTTCTCAATTGAGCACAGGGTTCGTACAAAGTCTTGAAAGTTTGGAAAATGCTTAATTTTAACCGTTTCATGTTTTCAAGGTTGGAAATATGCTTGAATTCGAATAAACTCCTTGAAAAATGCTTGATTTTCAACATAATCCGGTGTTTCATCGTCTACACAATCACTCAAAAAAATCTTTTAATATTTGAAATGAAATGATCCCATCGTCATATTTGTTTGTTGTCTCCTGGCGTTTATTTGAACAATTTAGATGTGATGATAAAGGCTTCTAAAGTCTGGAAACTTTTGGTTTATGTACCTTGAAAGTGCTTGATTTTTACTCTTAAAATTTGACTTGAACAACTTGTTTTGACCGACCAACAGTCTAAAACCCAAAGATATTCCATTTAAAGTGATATAAAACAGAGAAGAGCAGCAAATCTTTATATTGGAGAAGGTGGAAGCAGAGAGAAAGTGCTAATGAATACTAATGGATTCATCGACTAATCACTTCAGTTTTCGTCTGTATGAATGTTAGCGTGTGTGTCAGTCTTTCACAGGCACATACAGTACTTGCTCACACACTCACATCATGTCACCACCACACACACACACACACACACGTAAACAGTGTAAACACAGCTACAATGGTTTGCATAGAAACATTTAGCTGTTTTACCTTCTTCCACATTTTGCAAGTGGCTTCAGTCTCTTAGTTTGTTATCAGATAAAAGAAAAGCAGGGCCGGGCAGTATAGTTGAAATCAGTATCATGATATTGGACGTGTTTATTTGATCTTGGATCAGATATTTCCTGATTTATATGATAATTTTGCAAATTTAGACTTAGACTTAGGCAAAGTTCTTGTGCTGCTGCTTATTTTGTTGAATTTATGAAAAGGGTTTTGTAGAAAAACTATTTGATATTCTTTAATATGAGGTATTGAAAAAGTTTATGTTTGGCACAGGGGCTGCAACTAATCATTTTCATAAACGATTAATCTGCCAATTATTTTCTCAAATAATCGATCAATAGACCCTTTCCACGGCAGACATTTTGACTTGTCAAAGCAGGAAAAGCCACAGGTGTAAGTAATAACATTAACAATGGCTCCATTCCATTAAGTGTCCCTGTAAGCCATGTCAGCGAGTGACCATGCACGATACCAGAGCCCTGGAACTGGCTCTCCTAAATGGAATGCAGCCATCATTAATGTGTTTTTCCTGCTTTAACAAGTCAACGCGTCTGCTGTGAAAAGGGTCTATAAAATGTAAAAAAAGTTGTCATCATTAAATGTCCGACCATAGAGGGATGTTCAGTCTGCTGTCACTTAAAACCTCACAAATGAGAAGCTGGAACCAGGAAATATTTGGCATTTCTGCTTGAAAAATGACTGAAATGATGAATCAATTATCAAAATTGTTGCAGATTATTGTTGCTGATCAATTAATCCATTAATAGACTTATTGTTTCAGCTTTGATTGATTTTGAAACTCAGGTATTGTGTTGGCACAGGTGTTGAAATGCCATTATATACCAAACGTATGCAAAATAAACCCCACAAGAAACGTTCAAAGAAATGGGCTGTGTTCCACTTGTGCATTAACAAACTCTTTTAATGTGTAAAAAAACACGTTAGCTCGCTTGGAAACACACATTTGGACAATAAATTATAGTAATTGAGGTTTTAATACAGTAAAAAGATTGTTCTCCTCTCCATTCATCCTGCTGGTGTCTGTAAACAGTCAGTGTAGTTGAAGATATCGAGCACCACGTGTTTCAGACAGTCCGTCACAGTTAGCATACAGTCTTAGTTTGGTTTTGTCGGACTTTGTGTTTTATCCTTATTTTATTGTGCCAAAGTTTTCATTCATTTAAAGGTGCTTTAAAGTTTCTGTCAATCTTACCAACACCCACAGGAAGAAGTGAGAGTGTCAGCAGCGTGTCGCTTTACAAACTCTTACGGGCTGTTTTTTTGTTATCTTGAGACAGGAGTTAACTTCACTCTAGATTTGACGCCGTTATATTTTAATAAAAAAGGAAAGTGTAATTACACGGTACAAATTGCAGTGTGATTGAAGGAAACGTAAACAAGGAGTGGACACAAGTAAATGAGCTGTAACTTTGAATTAAACGACACCAGTGTTCTTGTTTCCTGTCAGCTGAAAGGTAGCTGAACATTAGTCTGACGTTGTTATTGGCTATTAGGTAGATGAATCCTGTATAACTGATAGTCAGATTCAAATGCCCATAATACATATTCTTATATCTTCATTTATAATGCTGCTGCTGACAAGCCACAGCAAACCTGCCGTCATCTTGTAAAGACACTTACTCTAACTTTATAGTCAACTTCTCAACTTATTTAATCAACTTGTTGCTTGGACTGTGATATGTTCTTGTTTTATAATACAGTAGATTGCTGTTCATGGTGTTTCCCTGCTTTTCTGTTGATATAGCCCTCCGTGATTCTTAGCAATGAACGGGTGTAGAGGACGGATAGATGGATGAAGTGATGACGGATTGTGGTATAGATGAACCAATGGACTAATGTAAGAGAAAAGAAAAAACAAGTACCGCAAAAGTGATTGTTTGACTTTTGCAGTATTTGTTTTTGTATATTTTGACTGCTCTTCTTTCTGGTCTTTTCCAATATTTGTTTTAAATTTGGTCCATTAAAAACTGTTGGTTCTTTTTCTTCTTGTTATCCCACAAATCACTATCAAGACAGTGTTTTTTCCACATTGTCATTAGCCAAGTTACCATCCAAATGTTGCGCCAATTTTAAACGAATTTTCAGAAAAACAGCAAAAGAATATACCAATCAAGTCTGTTTCCATTGCACTTTGTTGTCTTTAGTTTTTATTGATACACCAACTTTTCCACCTCAGACAAGCGTAAAAACCTTTTTTGCTATATTTTGACTTTTGTTTTACATGCACTGCAAGTAAATACTTAAAAAAAACATATTAAATTCAAAAAAATATTAGTAGTAAACAAATAAATGAAAGAACTAGAGCCTGGGCCAATATATCAGCCGATATTAGGTAATTGCAGATATATTGGTATTTGCATATATGCTGGCAGATGAAAAACAGGAAGTTGCAGTACAGAAATCCCAAAGACATGTTGGAGGTACTTTGTCAAGCCCCGGAGAGCACTGACAAGTTTATTTTTCAACTGTAAAATGTTACGCTCAGTACGTATCTTGATCACAATTCTTCAGTTTGATTTAATTAAGGAGTCCTCATCAAAAATCGTGGCTTATGCCTTAAAATGATCCAGTGTCTGCTTGTGACCCTTTGACACAGGTTGCATTTGTCTTAAAGTTTTGAACACTTCCACCAAAGAGTCATTTTCCTTCCAAAACTTCTCAGATTGATAATTTGAGTGATTGTTGATGGATAAAGAGGTAAAACTTTCAAATATTTTACAAAAAAAGTAAAGTTTAGTAGCAGAACTTTGTCCCATTAGTCATGTTAGATTATCTTGTGACACCTTGATCTGAGAACCACTGGGTTATGCTGTATTATGTGTTTACGTAAAAAGCTTAATTTATTGTTTATGTCATGCTATAGAATGAACAAAAAGTGTAGAAACAGCAAACATGACATAAATGTAGTATGTTTTTCTAAAGATTCCAAAATTTCTTAGTTCATTTTTGGCATCAGGACGCTATTTCACGAACCGGATTTGGTATTTTCTGATGAAATCTCGATCACAGGGACAGTTTGTATTGTGTGCATTCACAGAGAGAGACATTAACATGGAAAACATCTTATTTTTTATCAGCCAACTGAACTGTCTGAATCTACATAGTCCTACAGGACGCACAGTGCATGTCTGATGATGTGTTCAGGTGCATGAGAGGATGCATTTCTTAACCCAACACCTTGCCCTAGTATGGTTCATGACACTGAGGGCTGTTTAACTCGCAGTCTGCTACTTAGTTCGTGTTTATAATTGGCGAGAGAGGCCTGCAGAGAGAGCTCTGACGTGCAGGGTCCCCCCTTTGTTAGCTTGTGTTTTAATTGGAGTGAGTTCATCCGTGAAGAACGGTGCTTGACCTGGAAAAGGCTGCGGCTGTTGTCCTCCATCATAACAGTTGAGGATGAGCTCTCCATCACGTCTCATCCAGAGATTGTGATGCTGCTGTTACTGCTAACTACATATGGCAGAACAAGGCCAGCAAAGCAAGTGTCTGTGATGGGTCCAGGCGTGTACACACACATGCAGAAAGCACACAAACACACACAAACACACACACAAAATAGATATCAAATTAATGAATGCATGCACACACAAACACACAGTCATTTGTGTGTGTGGAGAGGTGTTGTAACAGCTATGGGGAATGCAGCAAGTGTCCCAGTTCTTAAGAGTTTCAGGGATGAATGGCACTTCTCTGAGTCCCCCTTGTCCCATGTGATTGTGTTACAGCAGAAGGCAGGCTTATAAAAAGTGCCCCGCCACAGTTTGAGAGAAAGTACACAAGGGCACCGGCAGGATGTTGAATGAGGCTGAGACTCCGGTTTATATTCAACGTTTTATCAAATGCGTGCTCAGATTTCCTTTTGTGCCATTCTCTCCTCTTATCTGTTTTCCTTCCTGAGTGTGAAGTTTACACGAGATCTTTGGGAATACTTTGTTTTAAAGTTTGCAACAATCTGGCTGCACAGAGTCCTAAAGGAAAACTTCTAATTCATTTTGATTTCCTATAGATAGATCAATTACTTCATACAATAATGATACTTGAAGTCATGATACTTTTTAAAGTTGCTTTAAAGCAGAAGTTTAGTTTTACTCATAAATATGCTGAATATGAATCAATGCAGAATGAAAATCCATCCGAAATTCATTATACAACAGGAACCCAAAACTATCATTGCAAGTTTTGTGTGAAATGTAAAAATTTAACTATAGCATTCCAGTATTAGTACTTACAGTCAAAAAAAGGTCAGAATTAATATGTGCTAAGAATTATTAAGTTAGTTAGATTAAGTACCAAAAATAAGCAACTTAAGTTTTATTTATTTTTCCGTCCTGATAGTGCACTCTACATTAGCAGTCTCCAGGGGGCGTGAATTTTTGCTTCCGACTGTAACATCTGTGTGGGCAGACACAAAAAATTGTTCATAATAACGCTTGAATTCCACTTGTTAAGGAACCGTTTCAAATACACTGCAAAAGTAGCTAATTTAAAGTGTAACTACACTCACCCTCTCTCCCAACATATTTAAAAAATGCAACGAGTGAGGGAACAACAACTGTAGGAGGCGTGGCTACGTAGTGTGTGGGCCAGGGGACATGGGGGAGACTGACTGACATTGATTAGGGTCTTTTCTTATATAAATGTCATGACGTAGACAGGTCCCAACTGGTTGACTGGTCAGCATTGGCCTTGCAAGGTTCAGGGCTGATTTAAAACAGTAGATGGTGTGTTGAGCCATGTTCAACCCATAGACTGTATGTAAAGATGGACATCTCGATCGCCCCCTGGTGGCTGGCTGCAGTATAGGTCATAAACCCCGCCCCCTCCATGTTAGTGGAAGGGACATGGGCCAAACTGAAAAGTCAAAGTACAGGTCAAATAAAATGTTCCCAAAGATGGTTTCTGTCATTTTAGGTAGTTCTTATCACGCTGATGTTTGTTAAAGTGTTCATTTTTCTGATCAGTATGGTTTTAATGAGTTATTTTATGCTATAAAAAAGGGGTGTCACGTCATGATTGACAACTCTGAGTGTGCTCATGATTGGTTCAGGCAGGTGTATGGGCAGGAACTCGATACCGATCACTACTGCGCAGACTGACTCCAAATGACGTCACCAGGGCAACATGGCAGCTCCCGTATCCGGGATGTTTTGGCTTCATTTTTGTACAGTAGGAGGAAGTGGAGACGCGTCGTCCATCTTTATATACAGTCTATGGTTCAACCCATGAAATGCCGATTTTTATACATTTGGTAAGAAATGTAATTGATGTGTTTCATCACAGTATTCAATTCAAGTCAATTCAATTCAGTTTTATTTATATAGCGCCATATCATAACAAAGTTATCTCAGGGCACTTTTTCATATAGAGCAGGTCTAGACCGACTCTTTATATTTACAGAGACCCAACAGTTCCCAACAGTTCCCACCATGAGCAAGCACTATGCGACAGTGGCAAGGAAAAACTCCCTTTTAACAGGTAGAAACCTCGAGCAGAACCAGGCTCAAGGTGGGCGGTCATCTGCCTCGACCGGTTGGGTTGAAGGGGGAGGGGGGCAGGAGGAAAGAGAACATACAGCAGCACAATACAGTTCCACATAGAGATGTAAAGCAATAGTTGTGGTAATGGTATTGATGTTAATATTAATAGAAATAATACTAATAGCAATATTACAATAGTAATACTAATAATAAGAGCAGTAACAGTAATAGCAGCAGTGGGTGTAGATCAGGAGCACGAGGGCAGCAGGCGGCAGCAACCACAGACCCAGACCCCACAGCTCCGGAGGCAGAAATACCTGCAGAAAGCAACAAAAGGGGAGAGAGAGAGAGAGAGAGAGAGGAGAGAAAGCACACAACTACGGGAAGAAGTTGAGTTAGTAACAAGCATTGATGGGATATGAGTGTGCACAGATGGAGAGGAAGAGGAGGAGAGAGGAGCTCAGTGCATCATAGGAAGTCCCCCAGCAGTCTAGGCCTATATCAGCATAACTAAGGGGGGGGGGGGCTCAGGGGTCACCTGAGTCAGCCCTACTATAAGCTTTATCAAAGAGGAAAGTCTTAAGCCTACTCTTAAATGTGAGGAGGTTGTCCGCCTCCCGTACACAAACTGGGATCTGGTTCCACAGAAGAGGAGCTTGATAGCTGAAGGCTCTGGCTCCCATTCTACTTTTAGAGACTCTAGGAACCACAAGGAACCCTGCATTCTGGGAGCGCAGTGCTCTAGTGGGGTAATAGGGTACTATGAGCTCTTTAAGATATGATGGTGCCTGACCATTTAGGGCTTTGAAGGTGAGGAGAAGGATTTTAAATTCTATTCTGGATTTTACAGGGAGCCAGTGTAGAGAAGCTAATATTGGAGAAATATGATCTCTTTTTCTGGTTCTTGTCAGTAAACGTGCCGCAGCATTCTGAATCAGCTGGAGAGTCTTAAGGGATTTATTGGGGCAGCCTGATAATAGAGAGTTGCAATAATCCAGCCTAGATGTAACAAATGCATGGACTAGACAGGAGACAGGATGTGCCTGATTTTTGCAATGTTATGTAAGTGAAAAAAGGCAGTTCTTGAAGTTTATTTTATGTGGGAGTTAAAGGACATATCCTGATCAAAGATAACTCCTATATTCCTTACGGTGTCGCTGGAGGCCAGGGCAATGCCATCTAGAGTACTGTCATATCATTTATTTTACAGCTCAAAAAACATGTTAAAGTGTGCACTACCTCTTTAAGCTGTTTAAATGATGTGACTACAGGGTTAGCAGTGGGGGTAACCACGCATGGACACTTCCAAGTCGCATTAACGGGAGACTTTGCTGTTGTTCCAATTATACTGACACAGTTAGACACAGTTTCCACAAAATATGTCCAAAAAACTTATAGCTGCAGTATTATCATAATTCATGTCTCCTAACACAAAAAGTGAGGAGAATTCAACTTTCAGTTTGACTTTAACTGACTGAATGACCTAAAAGAAAGTCTTTGTCTTGCGCTTCGCAGTTCGCCATCCGTTCTCTAAAACCCCTTTTGAGCCAACAGGGTACCATTTAAGCGTGTGGCTTCTTTATCATGGTAATGTAACCTACATCTGTTGTGCAAACACACACGCACACATTTACACGCACGCACGCACGCACGCACGCACGCACGCACGCACGCACGCACGCACACACACACGCACACACACACACACACACACACACACACACTGCTGCAGAAGCTAGTGCAAGGGTTAGCTTATTCACAGTGGTAACCAAGGGTGATAACCTCCCTCCAGATCTGGCATTAATCCACACTGCAGCAGTCGTAGCTGTAGTAACTGGGCCAGCGGGCTGAGCTCACACAAGAAATCTTATCAACATCTGGGAAGACTTAAGGCTTTACTTGATCTCACTGCGTGTCGTCGGTCGTGTTGTTCAGGTAGTCTCTAATCCTGGCTGGTTTAATCATGTGCCACTCTGCCAATTCAGGGTGCTTGAACTCTGCTGCCAGCGCTGGTCATTTCCTTGGCTGTGTTTTTGTTCCCTCTTCACCCCCATTTGGACAAAACACAAAGAAAAGACACCCAGAGTTTAATGAAAGAGAGGTGGTATGGCAGCCTGCAAATTAAGTTCCAGCCTGTAATTGCAGTCACGGTCAGCAGCATAAAATTACATGTCACTCACAAAGAACCTCTGGGCCATGACCCCTATTATTACTGCACATGTATTTCACAAGGGAGCTTTCTGTCAAGGTTGAAGTTTTGTACTTTAATTACCCTAAAACGAGAGGACCGAGCCAGTGTTCAAGTAGAAAAGAGTTAAGTGCAGTTATTAATCTGCCTTTGTTCTTCCAGACATCAGGAGAAAGTGCAAACACACTGTAATCGATCCTGTAGAACATTTAGCTGCATTTTCATTTAAAAATCGAAGATTTCTGGGCCCTCATTGACTTGAATGAAATCTCAACTTTCAAAAGAGCACAGTCCCAAATTCTGGGGTCTAAATGACTAATACTTTAGTTTTGGAATTGGTCCAATTGATCACCACCGCTGGCATCCATGAGCGGGCTGCAAAGGCTGCAACGTAATCCTTTGGGGCTTTGGAAAGTACAACTACTGAAAGTGCTTGTTTTTGCCACTGACAGGCTCAGAAGTGTCTGACAACATTATGGAAAAGATCCCTACAGAGACAGACCTTTTTTTGGTGAACTCTTCTCTCCAACTCTGACTCACGTTTCCACCTTCATCTTCCTGCAGCAACTCAACCTCTCGTGAAATTTCAGAGCGAGACTTTTCCTTGAGTGAGACTTTCTGTTTCTGGTTAAACAAAAAGGATCTTAGTCCCTACAGATGGTGTAGGGACCGTTTGTTAAAACAAACGGTCTGTATCTTTGGGGATCCTTTCCATAATGTTGTCAGACACGTCGAATTACAGTCTGAGCCTGTCAGTGGCAAAAACAAGCACTTTTAGTGGACGTACTTTTCAAGGGCGCAATTGCCAGCAAGGATTACGTTGCAGGCATTGCAGCCCATTCACGGATGCTGGCTGAGATCCTTGTATTGGGTAAAAACAGATACTGTAAGTTAATTTTGGTACCAAATGGTGACGTGTGTTATTCCATTTTAATACTTTAATTGCTGGAGCCATTACGTTTGTCAGCAGTAATATATATATACGTATAACCGTAATTTCTAGGAGACAGGGTTGAATTTTCTGTTCATCGACAAATTGATTCATCACCGAATAGTTTCAGCTCTAGTTTGGAGTCTGCAGTATTCTGTCTTTACTAAGAAAAGACGTTTTAATCCCATAGTTAAGAAAAATGACATTTTTTCATATCAGCAGTGCATTTTTTCATCCTTCATAAATCATCTCAAGCTGCTCCTAAATTATCTTCTGACTCTCTCTGGCGTCCAAACAGCTTGAATTCCTGTTTAATTTTCTTTCAGCAGCATGTTCTCCTGGTTCTTGTATTAATATCAGTGTTTATCTTGGTGGTCTTCTTAGGAGGGATCATTTGCAGATAATCAGCGTTTGTTTCTACCTGCACCTGTCTGATCCGTCTGCAGCACACACACACACACACACACACACACACACACACACACACACACACACACACACACACACACACGTCCACTCGGCCAGCGGGTTCTTCAGGGATTAAAGGGTCACACACTATTTTAGGATTAAGACTGGCCTCTTAACACTTCACGTCAGTTGTGCACTTGCACTCATAGATAAAGACGGAGTGACTGACCGAGTGCCATCAGTACAATCTGTGAGTCAGAGTCAGTGCTGCCAAGACGGCAGATCGTTGGTGGTCAGATGGCATCATCCGGCCCTGATGATCCCTGGACGAACTCTCGAGTTTTGGGTTGGAACATGATCCAGGAGGTGATCTGCCAACTTACTGCTGCGAGGAAATGACAAATACCGGATGGACCTCACATTGTGTATGTATGAAGGAATGACCAACGGCTGCTTAGTCTGTGTGAGGTGTGACGTAGTGTGAACAACCTGTTCGTGCTGAGATAACCTGAGATGTGTGTGTAGAAGAGCAGGGGAAAAAACATTTTCTTGATTAACTGATTAATCGTTTGGTCTATTATGGTGGAAGAAGTAGTCAGATGTTTTATGTATGTAAAAGCAGCAGTTCTACACTGTGAAAATACTCTTACAATTAAAAGACCTGCATTCAAAACCTTACTTAAAGCATTAGCATCAAAATAAACTTAAAGTACCAAAAGTAAAAGTACTCATTATGCAGAATGGCCCATTTCAGAATCATACATATTATATTAGTGGATTATAATTATTGATGCATTAATGTGTGCTTTAATGTTGCAGCTGGTAAAAGTGGAGCTCATTTTAATTACTTTATGTATTGCTGGGTAGCTTAACCTATAATAATACATCATCATTTATTAGTTGATTAAAATTTTGTATCATTAATCCAAATTGTCAAAGTAACTAGTAACTAATGTTGTCAAATAAATGTAAAGTAAAAAGTACAATATTTGCCTCCAAAATGTAGTGAAGTAGAAGTGTAAAATAGCATAAAATGGTAATACTCAAGTAAAGTACAAGTACCTCAAAACTGAAAATCAGCAAATCCTCACATTTGAGAAGCTGAAATTAGCAATTGTTTGGCAAAAAAATGACAAAGAAATAACTGATCAATCCAAATACACAGCCAGTACTTAAAACTAACAATTATTTGAACCATTAATGAATCTGTTGATAGTTTCTCTTTTTATTCTGTGTCACTCCTAATCGCACATTTCTGTGCAGTTTGATCAACTTTTAGGAACATTTCTGTCCTCAGTTTCTTTTAATTTCCTAATATGAAGTAGTTACAGAGTCATACAGCTCCTGGCCAGTTGGATTCATTTGAGTGTGTTGCACCATTGCTGGATTACATTTGGCAAGCCCCCCCCCCCCCCCGCTCATTGTACTCTTGGCACGGCCTAACTGCCCATTGGCACGGGGGGCGATCCAAAGCTCCAGAAGAGACGGATCAGCAGAGGCCATGTTTGATAAGGAGTTATGCTCTCCATGGACTTGGATGTAGCTTAGAAGTGCTGTCCAGATGACATGAAAAGGAGCCGTGCAGAATCAAACGGGGCAGCAGGAGGAATCAGGATGAAGGGTTCAAGTGTTTGCTTTGCTGAAACACTGAATCCTATTTAGCTACTGGTTTGTACCTGACCCCGGCCTTTTTGCTGCTGCTTGTGTAAGTAAAATCTTTCCTTGGAAGAATCAATTTAGCATCATAGTTTTCTGAAATCCTGTTGTAGGAAGCAGCACACAGTCTGAGATCACAAATTAATTCTTGCCCCACAAAATTCAAGAATCCAGACCGGTACAGCTCAGTTTGATCCAAGCTGGACCCATCAGAAGTGCAGAATACCCCTGATCTCAGAGCCACGCTGCTGTTATCCTGTATGTATTTCCTCAGCAGCTTTTCCAGACAGCGAGGAGGCAGGATCAGGCTCGGCTGTTGCCCTGAGTAACGGCTGAGTTTGTGCAGCGCGCCTTGAGCGTTCTGCGCTCCGCCCTTGAACCGAGCATCTGAGCAAGCAGAAAATCCTTGTAATTGCATTAGTGTTGTCCAACTGTGCCACGCCCGCTCCCTCCAGACCAGCTTTTTAGCTTGATTTATTGCCATGACATGTTAGGATTTATTTTCATCCTATTGCATAATTACGGACAACATCGGATATCCTTGACGAATAACCTGGCTTTGATTCAGTCTCCTCTCTTTCTCTCTTATTGACGTGTCAGGTTGTGCTATGAAGTCAGTGGGAGCCAGGTGTGGTCATAGTATAGGCCCCTTCCTGTGTGCTCTTGACCAAGCCAGCTAATAAAAGGTTTCAGTGCCACTGTTATTATCCCCAGTGGAAGCGCGTCGGTTCTCTGGGTGCCAGCACCGGGAGGCTGATTGCCTCCGTGAGCTGAAGAGGTTGACAGACACAAATAGAGGCTGGTGGTTAAGTGAGGGCATTAAATAAAGTGCAGTCAGTTTTTTTTATGAAATGTTATTTTCCCCGTCTGCTTTTATGCTCGCCTGTGCCCTGGAACTTTCTGTCGTTATGAATAAAGGAAATGGGCAGCGGTTCAAACTGCCACAGCGTACTGTGGGTAATGTTGCATCTGCTCACGGGTCCTGCTGTTGTTTTGTTAGCAACCTGCGCGGCTGTTTGTCGTGTGTGAGGCTTCACTGGTGGTTTTGTGATTGGGATTGTTTTGTCGGCCCAGATTTGTATTTTGGCTTCTTATTGATCTCCCTGAATACTGCAGGTGTTTGCAGCTGTTTTTGTTTTTGTTGTTGACTCTGACACTGCTACCACCTCCCCAACCTTAACACACCCACCCACCCACACACATACACACACACACACACATTGAATGGCACCTCTCCCATCCCTCATTTTTGCAGCTGCACCGCAGAGGCTTTGACAGAATAGACTCTGAAAACTTTATTGTTATTTTCCAGCATGAACACCTGCGTGTGCCACATAGCGGGGCTGTTTGGTGGCCTTCGATTCGCCTGGCTGGTTTGTTTATCGTGTGCACATTTCATGAAGCTGTTGTTCAAGCTCTGGGAGAACCTTCACAATCTAAGAGGATTAATGAAAAACAAAAAGCCGATCTGGCAAATTTGACAAAGATGTGAATGTTTTTGTGTGTTAGAAAATCTCAGCGAAATGTCTGCTGCTTTGAACAAAGAGGATTAGTTGATTCAGATTTTCTCTCCATCAATAAAAACTCAGACCATAAAGTGAGTCATGATTTAAAAATACGTCTTAAATGCAACATATCCTTTATTCGACCCAACATGTCCTATTTGTTCTGCAGCTCAGGAAGATGAGGGCAACTTCCTCCACATCCGTCTTTTCTTATGTTTGGCACCGACTGCCATGTAACCTCATCCTGACAGACATTTAGGAAAGGTTTTTGGCTGATATACTGGGAATCACCATTAATAATTAGTAACAAACAGTTATTTTTATTACCAATTAGTCTGCCAATTATTTTCTTAATTAGTTGACTGAGACTGATCAACAGTCTAAAACCCGAAGATACGAAATTTAGTATCAAATATGACAAAAAGAAGCAAAAAATCCTCACATTTGAGAAGCTGGAACCGGCAAATGTTTGACATTTTTGCCTAAAAAATGACGTGGTATCAAAATAGGTGCCGATTTTAGACATGGAAATCACTGTACTCAACATGGGGAGTTATTCAGCCTATGAAAACAGTTGAATAATTTGTTCGGGAAGGTGTAAAAAATAACCCTGGTGATTTCATCAGGGTTATCTCGGCTTGGAGACATAACATTTTTTGGGGCATGGAGTTTGAAGAAGATGGACCTTTACCAGACAGGGAGGGTCTATTGCAGATATATCTGTATCGGTGTACATGTCAGCTGATAAGTCACAAGAAACTGCAGTACAGAAATACCAAACTAGGTTTGAAGTAATTTACAAGCAATGTCTCCTTTATGTAGTTTGTCCACCAGAGATCACTGACGCGTTGATTTTTACACTGTAAAAAGTGCCGCTCAGTATCAACCAATATCATCATTGGCCTCAAAAATCCAGTATTGGTCGGGTTATGCAAATTGCATTATGGGAAATGTAGGATCCAACATTTTTGGAGCTTTGGAGTGAGGTTTTTGACCATTCTCTTAAAGAAATCTGTCTCTTGCAACTCCCCCAACTTTATGGAAAGCTGGAGTGTCCCTTTAAGGCTGCAACTAATTATTTTCATTATTAAATAATCGACTAATCGCTTATTTATTTTTTACTCAGAAAATAGTAAAAAACAACACAAATCACAATTTCCTTCCGTCTTTAATTGTCTTGTTTTTGTCTGACCAACAGTCCAAAACCCAAAACATTCAATTAACTATCACATAAGAGAGAATAATCAATTAGTATGAGAATTTGTAATGTTTTTATCCTGTTTTCTTCTTCTTCCACTTCTTCCTCTTCTGTTGGATGAAAGGACTGAGTGATGTTTTAGTTGTAAAAGCATCTCTCACAAGTTTAAGTAGTTGAAGAAGACGCAGATAACCTTGCCAGTTACAACACTGCATTTGTTACCTCAAGGAATCTTTAGTCATCATCATCCCTCTGAGGGACTGAGCTCCAAACAGGACAAACCCCTTTTATTGCTGAGCCACTTGAAAATTCAGTGTGCATTGCTGCTTTCTGTCTTCGGCAGCCTTGAGGAGAAGTTTCCTCTTCAGACACGTTTCTTTAACAAATAACACCTTTAGGAAATTCTCTGCAGAGGCTGGACGTCTGTTTAGTCAAGTGGAGAAGGAAATTGGTGACTGTTTGTTCCCCCGTCCTGCAGATGATGTACTGCATCTGTCTGTCTGTCTAATCCTTTCTGATTCTCAGATGTATTGCAGTGTGTGATGTATATACTCACATTTCTCTGTGCAAGCAGTCATGCTGGGTATAATCACTACCAATGAGATGAGGCTCTATTATGGAGCTATGGAGGGATACTATTGAGTTTCAGGGAAAATATCAGTTGCTAAATGTCAGTAATCCTGCTCTGGCATTTGGCAAATTGAAATGGATTTTCTCTGGTCGATGTTTTTCTCAACAGCTAGATTCCCCCCCGCCTTCGCCCTTCAAACACAAAGAGACGGGGAGAATAATTGCTGTTCTGCTGTAAAGTACTCCATAGAAATTCAAAACTAGATGCACAGCATCTGCACTCTATTGCATTTGCTGTTGCATTTAATTGTGTTTTCTCTTGCAAACCGAGTGTCTGCAGTCCCAACATCTGTGGTGAATGGCGAGCAGCAGATTCATTACTATACAGTAGCTTTGTCCTTGGCCGGCAGTGCGGCCTCCCCTGCCCGTTGGCCATCTGCGACCATAAGAGCCAGCACTTAAAAACTCAGATATTACAGTAGAGTAACTAAAACGGCTCTTGTCATAAGTGAGTGGCAAAAGTCATTTTCTGTGATTGGCTGAATGCCGCTAGACATTCTGGCTCGACGCTCTCTCTAAATATGACCCTCGACAATAGAAGTTATAGATGTTGTAGAAGAGGGAACATGCTTAGTCTCCATTCGCCCATAAAAGACAAGTGAGTGGAGCAGGTGGTCTGGAGCTACTGCATCTTTATAACCAGGCTGTCCCTGTCTTCACGCTGTGTTTATTCATTATTTTATTGTTTGATTTACAGTTTTTATTATTAGTTTTCACCAAGTTCAACAGACATACATAAAGCAGCTCAACACAAAAAAACAGTGACATGGAAAATTAGAAAACAGTCACAATTACACATTACAATAGTAAGGAAAACAATTAAAACACAACTGAGGTTCTGTACAATGTCAAACTAAACAAAGACACACACTTAAATTTAAATGAGCTTTTACATTGTTACAAACGCTGTGTTTAAAGTTTTATAGTCTCTTTTTCCAGCAGGACAAACCTGTGACCTTCTCTTTGTACAGTCTAAAATATTGTCACCCAAACAGCAGTTTATCCTGTGATGATTATAAGTCATGAAGCCCCAAACCACAAATGTATCTCAAAGAGCTGTATACAAACACCCTCTATCCTTAAACTACGGATGGGTGACATTGCCTTAAAATAAAATCCTTTGAGCATAAAATCCTTTGAGAAATTGATTATCAAAAGAGTTGGCGATTCATTTTCTGTTGATCAACTAATTGATTGTTCGAGTACTTGATGCAGCATTTTTGTGATGACAGTATTCACAATAATATCATAAAATAAAGAAAAAACTTTTATCATTTATTATCTTTATTATTAAAACAACATGCCAATGATTCATTGCACCTATGTAGCTCAAAAACTTTACAAAAACAAAACCATGTTTACTGTACAACAATAACTGATTTCTTTTGGCCACTTGGGGGCAGCGGAAACAAGTTGTGAACACAACACTGACATATTATCAGCTGTTAAGTTGATGTGACAAACTTGTTAGCAAAGAGTTGTTGATTTACACATCCAGCAGTTACAGAGCAACATTATCGTTCATTTGGAGTCGTGTTTCTGTCCACCTGATGAATGTAAGTCCTACATTCACTCTCCTTGTAGCTCTGTTTTGGTCTCTACCCAAGAGAAATATCTGTGTCTTTAGCTGCTAAATGCTACACTATGCTCTCCAGCTAGCCGCTAACTTTGTGGGCAGGTAGCGTACAGATCTTAGAGCTTTTTCACTGAATACAGCTGCCTGCTGGTCCTGAAACGACATGACATGATGAGAGCTGTGAGAGTGAATCAAAACAGCAGCGGCCGTAAAACCAAAACAATGAGCTGAAAGATGCTAAAACGCTCCACAGAGCTGAGGAAAACAACATAATTCTCTGTGGGTTTGTCACTACAAGCAGCCTCTCAATATAAAAATATTAATAATTAATGATATTATAGCAGCTTTAAGGATAATAAATATTTAAATGATCATACTGAGACGATGTCAGACAACTGCAACTTGAAAAATATCCCCAGTTCGACATCTCTGGAACAAAAGGGCCACATGTTTGTTCACTACACATCCTGCAGTAGCACTGATGGCTGCTGCTGTGTTTTGTGGGTTACATGCATTTTATCAACCTGAGACGGAGCATTATCAAATGAAACAAAGAGCCCCATCCAGGGAGAAACGATTGCTTTAAGTGCTGTGAGGAAGAAATGGCAGTGGTGTCGGTCTCTCCACGCAGCAGAGAGTCAGGATATCTTACTGTCAAACGTAAAATCTCAATATGCTTTGTGTTTTCCTGACAGGTAGACTCATTCAACTCACACGGAAACGCAGATTCTCGAAAGTGCCACAAAGAGCAGCGTTTTCTTTTTTTCACTTTGACAAATTCTTCACTTTCTCGAGTGAGCGAGCAGCAACCTACGCAGCGGAGCACAGAGCTTCACCAAACAGTTTCTGTGAACATATGGTGGTGTGTTTTTTTAATTTTTTTATTCCACCTCCCCTCCCCTCGTCCCAAAAGTTTGCTGGATCCAGATGTGGAAGTGAATATTGTAGAGTGTTTAATCCTTTATACTTGTGGGGGATTATTTTCCATTTGATATCAGATATGCATTAGTCAAATGGGTTTTGACTGCTTTATTTTTTTTTACCCTCGCAGTCACGCACACAAGTACACGTGTGCAGATACACACACGCACACACATTTACATCTACTGATTAAGACTGGGATTTGCAGTATTGATGTTTGTAGCTAAGTGGGTATAAAGAGTTTCCTCCTTATTGTTGCCCCCTGCAGCGTCTCATCCACATAAAAGCAAACAGATTCTTTTTGGGGGCCAGATTAAGATTCTCTGTGATGCTCTGTACCATAATGATGTGGTATCATGCCAGCAGAGCAGATTAGTGTTCATTTGGCCTGGATTTTCTTTTCATGTCACGGCTGATAAGGGTGATACAACGGAAGTAGCACGCACCAAGGGCAGCAGCATCAGGGTATTTTGTTATTGTACTGGAGGAAGGAAACATGGTCCGTTACATCACATCAGGGGTAATCAAACGGGGCGTACAAAGTTTGTTTGATGTCTCCTGGAATTTATAGTAACAATTTAGATGTGATGATAAAGGCTTCAAGAGTCTGGAAATGTTTGGTTTAGGTACCTTGAAAAGTGCTTGAATTTTACTCTTAACGAACCCTGAATTAAAGTTTCATCTGCACAGCACTAAGCAATGATTTTAATGTAAAAAATACAGAAAAAGGAGAGTTTCACACTCCTCCAAATGACACCTCATAGACTCGTCGCATTCGCCTATTTACAGAAACTCTGATTGTTCGTGTGAAGACTAAACTGAAATGAGTAATTCCCAAAAAGCAAAGCTGGACTCCCAATGTTAGGTCTCATCTGTTTGTCATCCTTTGGTATAAAGTATCAGATAAATCTGGTTGGTCTGGTGGCGAGGGTAAAATTGTCTATGATCTAGTACGCTTTCTGAAAACTCATTTAAAAACAAAGAAAACAATCTCACCATAAGGTCGGCCCAGTGGCTGTTCTGGAGCTTTCAATCATATCACATGAACTTCATCAGCAGAGGGGGTTTGCCCAGTTGTCATTGAATTTTTCTGATCCGTTTAGAAACTGTTTGTGTGTAAAATAACTAGACTGGAATGTCATTTTGGCTGCTCAGAGATCTGAAAGAGATGCCGTGGTATACACAGTATGGATAAACCTCCAATGGCTTCACAAAATATGTAGGGCTGCAGCTAACAATTATATTTTCATTATTGATGAATTGGTCAGCCCTTGACTGGCGACCTGTCCATGGTGTACCCTGCCTTACCCAATGTCAGCTGGGATCACCTCCTGCCCCCCATGACCCTCCAAAGATAAGCAGTTATACATAATGGATGGATGAATTGGTCAATTTTTTGATTAACTTATTGATCGTTTAGTTTATAAAATGTCAGAAAATAGTGAAAAAATATAACATTTCCCCAAAGCTCACTGTTCGACACCACTTCCAAATGTCTTGATGTGTCCGACCAACAGTCCAAAACCCAAAGATGTTCAATTTACGATGGTGTATAAAGAGAGAAGAGCAGCAAATCCTCACATTTGAGAAACTGGAATCAGAGAATGATCTGCAATTTTCCTCCTGAATCAACTTAAATGATTATACAGTACAATCAAAAGTGTTGATTCATTTCTTGTCAAGCGATGAACTAATCATCTAATCGTTTCAGCACTAAAATCATATCATCTCACAGTGTAAAGCATTACATCCCCAAACCCTATTCAGTGTAATGTGTCACTAATGTCTGGTATTGAAGTTAAAGGAACCAGAAATCCCACACACTGCCCGCCACTTGGAGTCACCAAATCATTGTTACTAAATACACTAAAAAAAAGACCATCAGTGTGCAGGAATTCTGGTTTGTTCTCAGTTTACTAATAAGTTGGTCCCATGCTCATGTCATCAAGCAATGTATGGTGTGCAAAGCTGGGTGACGTTTTTACCTGTCAGGTTAAAAAAGCTCTTAGCTGCCGTTTGGATCTGCCAACATGCAAATTCAACAACTTCCAAACAAAAAGTGATTTTTTTTTTTTTTGGGATGGATTATGAGAAATATGTCGTTGGTTAACCAGACTTCTGACAAACACTCTACAAAGCAAACTGTAAATGAATGGGCTGGATTGTTTGTATTTGCAGAGTGAACACTTCTCAGTCTTTGCATGCGACTGCTCTGGTGTTGTTGGGAACACTTGAAAATAAATAAACCTCCTGCTGCTGGGATCTGTCCGATTAATGCGCTGTGACTCGGTAAAAAAAAATAAAAAGGGATTGAATGTTTGGAGGGTTTCTCCAGACCAGAGCATTATTCAGAGGAGCTCCACAGATCCCCTTTTTAAAGATGCAAGTCCCCAGCCGGAGCTCCACTGGTCCCATGTGAGTGCCACATGGCAGCTGTGTGAGTTGACTGCCCCCTCTTCTGGGCTCTGCAGGGACCAGCAGGCTACAAACCTCCCAGATGAGAGATGAACTTTGCTGCAGCTCGTTCATTCATAATGCTGCAACTTCAGCATCTATCCTGCAGCATGTATAGAGACACACTTACTGCTTCTTCTTTGCATTAGTTCAACTCCACTTCAGTTCATTAATGCAGTGAAATGATGAAGAAGAAACAGTGGTGAAACGTAACATTTAGTTTCATTATTTTTCATACAAAACATACCATGAGCTTCTAAAACTTGATGCAATTTTTCTGTGAAAATAAAATGCCCCTTATATCTACTTCTTATAGTCTGGAATTGAGTCCTTAACATTTTATTTTCTTATGAAAAGTAAAGAATCTGCCTGTGTAGTAGGAATATTTCAACCTGTTTTCAACACAAATCAGTTTGTTTAAAGAAAAATCTGCTTTTTCATGACTTTAGTGCTACAATAATGCCTTATTCTTTCTTGTTTCAAGTTACAAACATATTTCCAGATCATACTTTAAACAAATACACAACAAATAAACAAATAAGGATATGTTGAGGTTTTTGCAGATTTAACAGCCCAACACTTTATAAAGTGGATAAAATCAGCTCCATCTTGACCAACCACATGATAATAATCCTACAATATACAGTATATAACACTAACAAAGTGTCCATTTGGTATAACTAGTACTTTTATTTTTGTTACTTAAAGTACATTGTGCTGATAATGTTTCTGTACTTTTAAGTAAGATTTTGAATGCGGGACTTCTTCTTGTGACCGAAATAGAAAGAAAACAGAAACATGCCCCTGTAATGAGTAGAAACCCAAATGATTTGTGTAAACAGCTCATAAATGAAATTAATCCTGTAGTCATAAACCTAATATATATGCAATAACATCTACAAATTGTATTAATTCTCTTCCACAGTTCCTGTGACAGTCAGAGCTCCTGTGGGGGAAATTTGGAGGGGAACTTGTGCGTGACCGTGTTACCAGCAGCAAAGAGTCGACCTCATCCTCCTCTTCCTCCTCCTGGGAAAAGAATAGTTAGTTATCTTGCACTTGGAGGACTTTTGAAGCGAGACCTTTGCTGGAAATATGACACGAATTAAGTAATGTGTCTGGACCCCACTCTCAATCTCAAGAGTGGCTCTGTTTATGCTCCTGTCTCTTTGCCCTGGAGAGCAACACTAAGGCTTAAAAAGAGAGAAGGAAGAGCGAGAGATAGACCCTCTGTAAATATTTTCTCAAACGCCTTAATTGAAATTGGATTTTAACTGCTCGCTGGACCGTGGTGGCAAGAATCAGGTGCCAGGGAGGTAGCGTTTTTGCATTGCAAATGTAATTTTCTGTTTTTTTTTTGCCCATTGCCCAGGAGGCACTCGAAAATAGCTACCAGATATGTTTTTTCATGAGCCATTTTCTTCAGGTTGAGCCTCTCATTATTCCAATACCCACTGCGATTAGCTTTTTGGATTGAACTACAGTGTGGTCCTGTTGTTTACTGAGCTGGAGCGTTAGTCTTTGTGCGAAATTGTATTCTCTTCATGCCCAGATAGAGCCTGATGGAGTTGAAAGTTTGATTGCACATATACAACTAATGTGCTTTGATTTTTCATTCATCACACAAGCGGATGGGTCAGTACTTGTTGATTATTCTGTAATTTACAAATGTATTGCCTATTTGGTGTACACTATGTAGGGGAATTGCTGCAGTGATTGATACAGAAAGTAATCTTTAGACATGTATTTGTCGTCTGTAGATACCAAATACTGAGCAGAAGAAATGTCACATCCTCATACTGAACATGCTTTTAGCGGTGGAGGAAGTATTCAGATCTTTTACTTATGTAAAATTGTTGTTGTAATTCCACACTGTAAAACAAACGTCTATAATGTATCAAATGATAACGTGAAAACAATGTGACCATGAAAAAGGGGTCACTGAATCTGCAGCTCCCCTCTGCTTTACGGAGCTTTATAGTGAGTTTCAGCTCATTGTCAACTTTACTCAACACTCTCAGCGGTCTCATAGTGTCGTTTTCAGCTGCAGTGGGCAGCTGTTTTTAGCAAAAAAGCTCTAAAAACCCACTCTACACTACCTGCTCAGCACCAAACAGCAGACAGACACAGTTAGCGACTAGCCAGTGAACACAGTGGAGGTTTTAGCAGCTAAAGAGCCAGATATTTCCCTCAGGAGTTATTAGAGACCAAAAACAGAAGTAAAAGACAGTGAATATTGGTCTTAAATTCACCAAGTGGCCTGAAACACGACTCCAAGTGAAAGCTAATGTTGCTCTGTAACTGCTGGATGTGTAAATAAGCAATTTTGCTGACAATGTTATTCGCCGTATCAACTGAAAATGTGATGATATGTCAGTGTTGGGTTCACAACTTATTTCCGCTGCCCCCAAGTGGCCAAGTACATGTACAATACATGAGTAAATGTACGTAGTTACGGTCCACCACTGGCTACTGTTCACTTTCTGTACAACTGACGCTTCAGTTAAGTCATCGCCACAATTGGACGAGGTGGTCATCAATAACTATCTGCTAATTTCCCCTCCTATATGTAATCTGGTCACACAGGCTCACTGCAGGCTTCGAGAAAATGATGGCTCTCTCGTGTCTCAGGTCCCAATGATCCCACACAGTCTGTCTGCGAACTGAGATCAATACCCTCCTCAGAGTAGGTTTTTAGCACCCTTAAAAATAGCCCTGTTCAAGCTTTAGGTGGGGGTGTGTTAAATGAAACGTCCCCGGGCTACAGCCATAAGTGGCACTGCAGTTAATGGCCATCATTGTCTGATTTGATGGTCGCAAACAAGGTCGTTGCAGCCGCATATGGAGTCATATTCCTCAAGCAAAATGTTTTAGCATTGACCGAAAGCTCTAATGTTGAATCTTTATTGCCATTCTGCTGCCTCACTGCTGGTGTTAATAGTCCCCATTTCGGCCGGCACTCCCCTACTCCCTTACTGTACTCCTTCCTCAACATCAAGCCTTTCAACTTCTCTGTCAAACGGCTCAACAGGCCGACTAGTGATCGCTCTGATGGATGAGCGAACGAGGAGAGGAGTTGTGAATCTCACACTCGAGCTAGTGGAGGTTCAGCGCCCCGCTACTCCCACGCCGAGCAGTCCCATCGCCTCCAGACTTTGACACATCATTTCCCCTGTGATTTGTGGCCAGATTGAGGTTGAAGGAGACAAAGAAAATTTTCTGTCCTCATGAGAACAGATGGATGTTGCAGAGCTGCAGACTGAGCCGAGGGTTGTTGCTTTTTTTTTCTACCCTTCCTGAAGAACCCTCTTGCTTTATAAGGGATTGGTTTCATGCTCCATAATGGACTCATGATGACTACCTATTACAGCACTTTTTCAGAAAATGACCTGCCATTTATTTGTCTTTTGGGATGACATAGAACAGACTGACTGTCCTTTCAGGAAAGTGATGTCTATTATTTTGTAAAATAATTTAAGTATAGAGTGGCAATTGAGAATTTCCCATTTGTCCTCTTTGTGCTGTTTCATACAAGATCAAAGTTGAGACCCCTCTGTTTGTGATCAAAGATGGGCGGTAATGCCATGAAATGATGCGTGATGTAACACACATGCAACTGGTAAAATGCAAAAGGCTTGTCAGGGCAGCAAATGGTCACCGTCTTTTTTATCCAAAGCCCCCCCCCCCCCCCCACATGTTTGATCTCTGAGAAGCGAAGCCTCCGGCGCCCCCCTTGGGACGTTTGATGTTGGAGATCAGAGCTTGTTCTGGTGCAGGCGCTTTGGCGGTGGGGGCTTCACCATTACGGCGTGCCACATCCAATCTTCTCACCATCAGATAACTTCAAAGAATCTGCGAAACGCCACCTTCCTAAAAATCCAGAGTTTCCCACCGGTGTTGTCTGTTAGATTAGCAGCATGTTATTGAAGTTTCCTGGAAAAAAGACGGCTCTGACTCCGCTGCAATCTATCATCACCTCAGGCTCCGAGATGTCGTAGCACAGCACAGATTTTTTTCATCTCTGTCTGATTCTTTCTCTCTTCTGGGCATTGATCTCCAGCTCTGCCAATAGCTTCTCCGCTGTGAGACCTTTCCTCGTCCTCCATCTCATATCCATTATTCATCACTCTCAGCTCTTTCTGCCAAGCCATAATACCTCTTACCTTCAGACGATCATTTTGCTGTTTTGCAATGTGTGAAACAATGCTTTCTTGGTAGAGATGCTGCAACAGAAAAGTAGATTGCCATATTTGTGCATAGTGGACCACTGACTTTGATTAAACAAGACTAAGAGTTTACAGCCAAGGTAGCTCATGGCTCTGTGAGGCTGTACTTAGGCACAGGGGGTGCTTTGAGCTAAATGCTAAAAAGCATGCTAACAAGCTCACAATGACAATGCTAATATTCTGATGTTTGGCAGGTATAATGTTTACCATGTTCACCATCTTAGTTTAGAATGTTAGCATGCTAACATCTGCTAATTAGCACTAAATACAAGTACAGGTGAGGGGAATGTCATTAGTTTTGCAGATATTTGGTCATAAACCAAAGTATTGAAGAAATCAAAATTTTGACCTGATGATGGCGCTAGATAAAAAGTCATCTGGGAACCATGAACATCTGGATCAAATTTTGAGCCAATCCATCAAGTAGATATTGAAATATTTCACTGAATAAGTGAAAAACTTTGACTTTTCCTTTAGCACCACCAGCAGGTCAAAGGATCACTAAAGTCAGTAGAATTTATTCTTTTGGGACTTTAAATATCTGTAACAAATTTTATGGCAATCCGTCTTTTAGTTATCAAGATGTTTCACTCTGAATCACAAACATCAAACTGCTGGTGGCACTAGATGAAAGGTCAGAGGATCTCCAAAGTCAGTAGGATTCATCGTCCAGGGAACATGAATGTCTGTACAAACTTTCATTGCAATCCATCCAATAGTTGTCGAGATATTTCAGTCTGGACCAAAGTGGTGGATCGACTGATTGACTGAACGAAATTGCCTTCCCTAGAGCCACGCTGCTAGTGTGCCTAACAAAAGTGATGCCAACTTTGCAGAGTGTGATGGGTCAATTTCATTAGAGTGAAAAGTAGACATTGCGTGTGTCAATGAGCAAAGATTAAGTGTTAATCTGCAAATGTCTTCTCACTGTAAGAGTGCTCTTGTCTCTGTCTCACTGGTCAGACAATATTGAAGTGAATCCTCATTATCTGTAAGAGGTTTTACTCAGAAGAATGTTCTTTTTCGCAGTTACATACTTCACATTTACAACATATATTTTGCTCTTTAAGTTGTGAAATACAGTCTCATTCTTTACATTTGATCCCCAAAACAAACCAGTCTGTAGCACAAGAAGTCAGTCAAACTGCCATGGTGTTTTGACCACTTGATGTGCATTTGCACAGCTAAAAGTGATCAGTTAAATCTTTCTATGTGCCTGTTGGTTTGCTGTATTTTTTAGATTGATAAACAAATGAGCCAAACAGAGAACTGAAATAGCTCAGACAAACAAATAGAAGCAACTCACTCTACTCACTTTGAGTTCTGAATCGGCCAAATATGAAAAAATAAAGCTTATAACATGTATTTTTTTGCCACATGCACATGATTCCCTTCTTTAGCATGTAAACCGTCCAAGACAAACTGACAGACAGATATGTTGCAATTAATATGTTCTTCAGCTTTTAAGTTTTGCACCATCACATGTAACAAAAATCTAAACAAACCTCCAGTTTGGTGACGGAAGTGATCAGCACCAGCAATCATACAGTAAATGATATTACAGCCTCCAAGATCTAGGACATTGTGGAAGTAAATCAATCAAATAGTGACTGATCTGTTCAAAAAAAAGTCAGCCGATTATCTCTGGAGAAAAGAACGACTGTCTGAAATCTCTTGAAAAGAACCTCCCAATTACCCCATTTAACTGCATGAAGTGCACATGCATTGTGACAACATTCAGAGTGTCGCATAAAAATATGTTCAGAAAAATATATAACACATTATTAATAGACGGTTTCTACATTCATATATTTACAGTGTGAATATTCTCTGTAGCTTTGCAGCATATATAATGTACCATATTCTAATACATTATACTGATTAGTACAGTAAGGATTTAACATTGAATTTAGGTTTCTCTTATCATTGAAATACTGAATTTAGAGCTGTATAACTTTACCAAGGTAAAAGAATAAAATCAAATCAAGCTGTGGATTTGGTTTTACAGTTTTACCAAACGTTGAACTTTGCTGAAAGATTCGTATCACTGTTAGATGAAGTTGTTGCACCGAATGTTTCCACTGTCCTGCCTCCTTTTGGCTCGGTGGTGCTAAAAGTTTAGGTTGTAAATTGATTGTTTCATAAAGTTTTATGCAACTCACATTACTTTGAAGCGATCCTAAAAGCCCAGTGTTTTACAGGGTAATGCTGTGTGTATATATTTAGAAACAAATCTATCTCATAACCCTTATGTGTAAAATATGTGTATGATATTTTATTATTATATACTGTATATTATATACAACTTACTCAGCAAAAAGTTTCCTCAATCATCTTCTTTTTTCTTCCCTGGTAGTTATGTTGTACATTTGTTGCTGTAATACAATATATTTGCCTTTTTAAAGTATATATTATTATACACAGTATTTGTCAGCTGCGACTGCTGGCAGATTTATGATGCAACTGGAAAGCCTCTACTTTTTTGTTTGCTCTTAAATTCAAGCTATTAAACTGACATGAAAATTAAGATTTGATTGATCAATCAGTTTTAGTGTATGATTGCTGCATTTGTCAGACTTGTCATACATTCACTCCCTCTCCCTTCTACAGAGGAAGTCGTTGATCGCCACCAGTCTGATCGTGGCGGTGTCGCTCTTCGTGGTTGTGGTGAACTACTCGGAGAAGCCCTACTTCCTCCTGCAGCCGGTGTTCGGTCAGACGTTCAGCAGCCACTGGATGTTCTCCAAGCAGCCGTACAAGGCCTTCAAGCCTCACCTGGGCTATGTTAGCATCCCCAAACAGGAGGTGAGGGACACAAACAGACAAAACACACAAACCAGCAGGTGCAATCAGAAACAGTAATTCATTCAAATTTCATATTTTATGTCACCTACATATAGATGTTTGACTAGACTTGATATGAGCTACTATTTAGTCTCATTACTCTTGGCAGCATCTTAAAGGTGCTCTAATCAATATCTTCATATTAACAATGGATCAAATAACTCTGTGTAATGTTAGGGGTGTCACTTGTGAAGACGAACTAACAGAGTTATTACCTGACTGACACTATAGAGCATTTTGACGTCTTGGTTCTCTCTCAGCGTTGTTTTCAAGCTGACTGTACTCAGCAGGTAGTTAGCAACAAATAAAGTTAGCAAGTAGCTGGTGAACATAGTGGAGCAGTTAGCAGCTAAAAAGGTGTGATACTTTTTGCAGGAGCTGGTGAAGAACAAAACAGAACTAAAAGCAGAGTGGACTCTTGGGTTTACACAAGACAAAACAACTCCAAATGAATGCTAATCTTGCTCCGTGTCTGCTGGATGTGTTAATAGCAACTGTTTGCTAACAAGCTCCCATATCAACTTAATAAGGTGGTAAAATGTCAGTGATGGATTTACAGCTTGATGCGCAGCACCCAAGTGGCCAAAAATAAATTAATGCAGATTAAAGTTAGAAGTGAAATTACTTTCACATTGCAAAATTAACATCATTCCAAGTTACTTTAGTTTGTTATTATGGCAAATTAAATGTTCATTTAGCTACACTGATTGATTGATTGAAACCTTTATTTATACAGGGGAAACTTGCTGAGAGGATCTCTGCTTTTATGCTGTTTACAAATGATACATGTAACAAGTTGTAGTTACATGATAAAACACAATACTGCAGCTGAAAGTTGTAAATTAAATATATATTAAAAAAGCCAATAAAAGATGACAAATAAATGGTGAAAAAGGACCCAGTGTTTCAGAGATGAAGGCAAACAGAGAGAAACTTCCTTTTGTAAGATACAAAGTGACTAAAAGCTGACTGATAGACTGTGATGAAGTGATTCTGGTAGCTTTGGCTTTAATGTGGTTTGAACATCATTTCATGGACCGCTCAACAAAACATGCAGAAAGTTCTGAATTTGAGCTTTTAACCTTCATTCACACGCATCCCATTTTGCATCTCAGCTGAAGCCATTTTTTTGACAGCAGTCTTAAGATGAAAGCTTTAACATCTAATATTTTACAATGAAACCTTTTTACATTCGTGGTATTACAGTTTGAGTGTCGTAACTTACGTCATACACACGTAACCTTTTCTTTTGTGATGCATTCATATTCTATAACCCTCAATTAACATTAACCTGCAATCACACAGCGTCACCTGGATAATGAAGGTGTATTCGAATGCACTCATGCAAAAAGAATAGCACCTCCTTTAGGATTTCTTTTATTCATTATATCAGGTTCTCTGTGATGGATCTGAAAACGCCTGTTTGATGTCTCTTGCGTGCATTATTTCTTTGTAATTGCAAACACCCATGTCCGTGATCCTATTCTTCTGCCTTCAAACAGCTCTGTGCTGTATATTCCCCGCACAATTTATGGAAATTGAAATATCAAAGCTTTTTAATTCCCACCACATCAAAATGTAAAAACCAAGCTGTGTGTTTGTTGTTTGGGGAGGCAGCTGGCGAAAACTGAAATTGTGCTCATACTGGCGGATGTTGGATAGTCACGCAGGAAAATCGTATATTTTGCTTGCAGAGATGCATGCAACATTTCCGGCCGACAGGTAATAAGGATTGTGCTTTCAGTTTGGGTTGCAATACATCTAGATTTGGAGTAGCGATGGATGCGTTGGTCCTTCATGAGAAGTGGATGCCTTATATTCAGCAGGCTGATATTGGCAGATTAATGCGGAGCGTCATCCTCTGCCTCTGGAGAGCTTCATCTGCACAACATGGGCCCAGAGGCAATCACGTCTTACACCAATCTCTATGTCTGCACCTCCTTCTGCCTCCAGACAAGCCTGCTTAAATCACTGCCCTCTCCCCATGGAGATTTATGCAAATCATAGGAAATACTGGCAGCTTGTCCAGAATTAGGCCTCTTTTCGGCTCAAATTCCCCCACCAGTGAGTTCTCTATAGCGAATCAGAAGTGGGCAGTGATTGGCCTGAACGTGTGTGTCAAAAGTGTTCTGCATGCTCCCGAAATTTCTGACAAAAGATGGACAGAATTGCAGCGGTCTGGTCAAGGTGATACTCTTGTGCCGGGTGTCGTAAGCGATTACGTCCGGAGTGAAAGCCTGCTGTGAGAGCTGTCAGCCTCTGTTAGGCACACAGCGACGCCTTAAGAAGCAGTAGTATTTCTCCTGGACAGTAAGGCAATCTTACATGATCCACAGTGAGGTGTCATTTGAGGTGTTATAAACCTCTTACCAGCATGTTTAATGCATAACCCGGTAGCATGGGAATGGTCTGCCTTATTTTCCTCATTTGATTGAGTCTGCCTCCAGGTGCGATAAATTGTCCCCGCTCTGCTTTTCAGGAGAAATGGAAAACATTTGTCTTGTGGCACTTTACATTCATGCCCCTGGTCTATCACAGACAGAGACAGAAACTCAATATTTTCATTTAGGCCTGAAAATTTTAAACTCAGGCCCTTTGAAATATACACAATGGCCAACATAGGAGGGAAAGTGCTTCTATTTTGGGATTGCTTTGTGGATAATTTTTATGAGAAATCTTCCGGTTCTGGGTTGCACCAGCTGTTCGTAAATCCATCACTAAGTTTGTGTGTAAAGTTCTTACTAAATACCAGCTAGTTGTCTTAGCTAGTAAAGACTTTAGTGATGTGTTAATCAGATGCTATAGGGAGGAGTGGATGAGGGAGTGGTTTCGGACACAGCCTCAGTGCTAGTAGTAGTGTTCATGCAGATTAAAATGAGTGGGAAATAATCAAATAAAGTTTTTTGGTCATTTAGTTTAACTTAATTGGCATTACATTTTTTTTTTTTTAATTTATGGTATATTGTGTTTCTTCTCAGTTTACATCATTATTATTAACAGCAGTTTGATCAAGTGTAAAGTCAGATACATCAACCATACTTCATCATCTTAACAGGTGATATATGGAACCGGCTTGTGGTTCAAAATGCTAAAAAAGTTAAAAAAACAATGACATAAGAACAAGACTAAGAGTCTACAGCCCTGCTAGCGGCTCTGTGAGACTGTACATAGGCACAGCAGGTGTAATGTTTACCATGTTAACATCTTGGTTTAGCATGTTAGCATGCTAACATTGGCTAATATGCACTAAACACAAAGTACAGCTGAGGCTGTTTTGCAGGTATTTGGCCATGAACCAAAGTTCTGGACAAATACAAATTGTTAATTGATGATGGCGCTAGATGATATTCCACTCTGGACCAAAGTGGTGGCCACTAGCATGGGTAAGAACTAAGATAAAGCTGCAGCATATTGAGTTTAAGTAAATGTTTTTTTTTCCATTTGTTTTCTAAAATCGTGTTTCAGACATAAACTGTATTTTTCTTCTTTAGTATAATGTGTGTGCCCCAAGAGGATCATTTGGAATTAATCACTTTTTCCCATGCAGACAGCTACAGCTAATCAATGAATTTTTAAGTGCCATGGGGACATCTTACACTGGGACTTGGCACGTTAATCTAATAATTATTGCTTATTAATTAATCGTGTTTAGCGCATTTTAATGAACGTCAAGGTTAAATTCACACCCCACTGCTATAATTTAATGATGACCGTGTTGCCGGCATTAAGCCTGCTTTTTTTAAATAACCCACTTTATTTTTAACACGCTCATGCGTTAAAATCTGAGGCTTTGAGTAGATTTTGTGCTTATCTGAGAGTGCCAAAATTATGCGATTACTACTGCATGCCACACTGAAACGGCACCACCATGAACATGAAACTGAAACATGAATCACAGCTGAGAGGATGAAGAGGCCATAACATTTTAGTGATTTACAGGACGTAATGTTCAGAGATTTGTTGGGAGCTAGATCCCACTCCCATATACTAAATAAAAATGTTCCAGTAGGGTTTTTAGTTGTTAGATGAGGTTTTACACACTTTATTAATGCATGTAAATTAGATTAGTGTTCATGGGAAGCTAATAATGTTCACTGCTGTTTTTATTTTTGTGACTGTAAACTACTCAGGTGCCTGTTTTTTATTTTTAAATGAACCTTAAATAATGCAAGAAATGTCTCACTTGGTTCTCTTGATAAATTCTCTGCATCATGCAGTTCAAGTACAACCTCAGTCTTCTAGTGTTTGTCACTGAGCAGCTCTACTGTGGCAGGTGTGTGTTAAATGCCTTGCTCAAGGGCTCCTCAGTGGTTTTCAGATTTCCAGTCGCAAACCCGTGTGTCTCGCATACAGTTAGCCAGCCAGTGTTCCCCACAGAGCTCAGCCAATCTGTGTGTGCTGTAAGGCGTGATGGAGTTATGAGCTGGGCTGAAGGGAGCAGGTGATGATGGACGAGCTGCTGACAGCTCAAGGCTGCAGTGATGTGTGTCTCAACCACCCAGTAAATGGAGAGCTACCAGCCCGGGTCCAGAGATAATTTCTTAACCCATGACTGAATCCATACATGGGAGAAAAAGCAAACGGCAAGTAGCTCTGTTGGAGTAATTCACGCAAGAATTATGTCTCGTAAGAAAGAAAATCAACACTGTTTTTGTTTCCTTTCAAAGCAGCTGGTCTTCTGTTTGCCCAACGAGTCTTATGAGTGCTGATAAGCCAAGTAGTTGTACTGGATTGTCTTGTGGGATTCAGTTTGCACACGAAAACTCTCGTTTGTTGATTAAACGCAGAACATGCGAGAGAAAGTTTGACGTTCCAAAACAGTCGACCAGAACGCAGCACAAATGCAATTTGTATTCAAACCAGTGAGATTACAGTTATTCTCCATTAAGCAAATGATCAAACGGGGCTTAGTCATGACACAATGCTTTTTCTTTTCTAACTTTTTCTTGCATTCATTCACTTAAGTAAGTTTAATCTCATCAAAACAAACCAAGCATATTAGCTTCAATTAGGTAAATCTCCCATTTCGGATTCAGAGAGGGCTTTCTTCCTCCCTTGGCAAAGCATAGCTAAGAGCTATTACTGAAGATTCATTACAAATCCCCGTGCTCCAGTAAAGTATAATAAGATATATAAAAAATATACAGTAAAAAAAATGACGAAACTCCCTTGCTTCTCTCTTCTGCATTGTTGCATTAAGACTCTGTTGTAACCTCAGAGGTCCCACATTCAATTAACTTAATCAATATTAGTTCTGGGCACAGTGACATTAATCTTAGGAAATAAAAGAAAATTAAATAGAGCTGTAAAACCATGATGAATAGTTTTTATAAATAATTACCAAATGCATTTTATTTTATGTTCTGATCACACAAGCCCCTTGCCAACACATCACTTTAATATTATTATTGCACACATATAAAGTATATCACAAACTATAACATCATAAGATGAAAATGAAACAACGTGAGGTGCAGTATATTTTAAGAGCATTAAAAAAATAACCTAATTAAATTAAAATTAAATTAAGTTAAATTAAAAGACAAGAGCCAGACATACATTAAAACGGTCTCCATTTCATTTCACCAGTCGAGGTCTTAATGGAATTCCTATCTTTGAAGAAATTGCACAATACTTTATAAGCAGGAGGCCATTTCAGAAGAATATTTACCACTTTTTTTTTTAAATATTTGAAAATAAAAGCTAAAGATTTCCTCTGTCCCTGTAAACAAAATACCCATAAAATTCAGCAGGAGTTGAAAGAGTTGATGATTAATAGCTGTGATTACCTCACTGGTAGCTAAGATTTCTGGTTCTGGTTTTAAATTCTAATTTTGTTGTCTTTATTCTGTTTTCCCGTGGTAATTTCAAGACGACTCCTGTTCCCTTACCAACTTCCTTGCATTTTTAGCCTCTCAATGATAAAGGATGTTGTTGCCTGTATATACAAACACATACGAGCAGGCTAAAAAGCCTTGTTCTCAAGCTCTAAAAGAAAATGATAAAGCACTGCAGTATTTTGCACTGTGATATATTTCCTTTCTCTTGGGTCTCTGTTCTTATTATCTAGTATTCGTGTGCCTCTATTGTGTGAGCTGCACAGCTCTGCTGATTGTTGCCTTGGTTGTTGATAGAAGTTATAGAAGTTATAGATAGCTCATTGTCTCTTGAACCGCAGCTGCAGCCTTGAGATTTGGACTTGAGTCACACTTTGGTCACAAAAGTGAGGACTTGAGGCTTTACTTTAACCTTTTTTAACAGGAAAAACGTTCTGGTAATTTAAAATAAATAAGACAGCAACAGACACGACTTGCATGTTTCATTATTAAGCCAGTGCATTATTGTAATCAGCATCCGGACCTGAACGACTCGGATCTTGACTTGCAATTTGCGCACGAACATTTGTAAGTTGACTTGGACGTGCCCTCAGGAACTTTAGGCTTGACTTGGACTTGTCTCTGTAAATTTTAGGATTGACTTGAGACTTACTCTTACACGTCTCAAATGACCTGTGACTTGATTGTCTAGATTGACTTTGACTTGAAACTTGGACTTAAGTCCTTTTGGACTTGACTTGAAACTCTGACAGACTTGAGACTTAATTCAGACTTGTCTTAATTGACTTGAGACTCGCCTTGGACTTTTCTTGATTGATTTTGTTTTGAGACTTGACTCCCACTTGTCTCAATTGACTTGAAATTTTACTTTGATTTGTCCCGACTGAGTTCGACTTGAGACTTGACCTGGTTTTATCTTAATTGACTTTGACTGGAGACATGACTTGGATTTGTCTTTGTTAATTTTAGACTTGAGACTTGAGACGTAACTCAGACTTGTCTCTGATGACTGGAGACTTGACTTGGACTTGTCTTAACTGAGCAGTTATAATATAATGATTAATTGTTGTCACTGACTTGTTTCCTCTCCTTCAGCCTCTGAAGCTGCACTGTGAGCTCTGCAGCATCGTGTCCAGCTCTGGCCAGATGTTGGGCCAGGCTGCCGGCCCGCAGATTGACCGCTCTCCCTGCATCTGGCGGATGAACAACGCGCCCACACGGGGCTTTGAACCTGACGTGGGCCAGAGAACCATGCTGAGAGTTGTCTCGCACACCAGCGTCCCCCTGCTGCTGCAGAAGCCCCAGTACTTCTTCGGCCAGGGCAACGACACCGTCTACGTTGTGTGGGGGCCGCTACGAAACATGAGGAAAGACGGAAAGGGCATCGTGTACAACATGCTGCGACAGGCGGCTGAGAACTATCCTCATGCACGAATCTACGTCACCACAGAGGACAGGATGAACTACTGCGACATGGTCTTCAAGAAAGAGACGGGAAAAGACAGGTGAGTCAGATCACAGTCTTCTTTATTTGTTTGCTTCTGTTTTTGGCACAGCGTCACTACATTCCACTGCAGACCTTCAATTTTTCTCTCTGACAAATTCACCACTCAGTACTTTGACATTCACTGTTCTGTTCGCCGCTATAATATCGACCTTATCGATGTGGAAGGTCTGCTCAATGCTCTGTGCTTTCCTGGTCTCAAATCCTCCCCTTTCATAAGGCGTGATCAAAGTGAGTTTCTTAACTTTCCCTCTGAAGAGGCACTCCACGGCACTGGAGGCCATTCTCTAGAGAGAAGCTTTTATGAGGAGCCTCAGAAGCATGGGCTGCCTGGGTTATAGACATCAGCCAAATGCCAGTCTGGGAGAAATCCGGTTAATGAGGTAGCATGATTCTGTCTTTTTAAACACCCTAGTTGCAGCCGGTCTCACAACTTCTCTGACAGCATCTTGGTGGTAAAATTATTCAAGCTGCAGACCAGTAAAAGATAACCTGGAAAGTTGGAAAGAGTATTTGTTTGCTGGAGACATTTTGGCTACAACATATGCTAAAATTGCTCTCTATTATTTAAAGACAGACCCACCTAGCAACTCCTTTCTCTATCAATTCCCCAAAGAGAACTGCAGGTTAATGACTATGAGAACCAGGCTCCAGGCTCGCTATTGTTTAGGATGAACCTCATTTCTCAGACTAGCCTCTGCTCATTTCCACAGAGCTGTACACTCCTGCCTCTCCCACATGTCATCAAGACCTCTCTTAACTCCTTAAGAGGATTAACATGTTTGGTAATAGGCGTAGCATCCATTCCATTTCAGCTCCATTGTCTCGCTCTTATTCAGAATGGCAGGGTTAACACTGAATTTCATGTAGAGCGTCCATGTTCAGCCTGGCTCAGCTGTTCCGAAGGCCCACGAAGCACAGATAGAGACGTGGGATTAGGGAGGTATGCTCGGGGAGAAGAATCTCATTACAGGACATAATGCTCCTGGGTGTGACGCAGTGCTCCAATCATTACTTATTGGTAACAGAGACCAAACTCGAGGTGCGAACAATGAACCGCATAATGAATATGTGATGAGCGCTGAGAGGTTTGTCTATATGTCTGCTTCCCTGTCTGTCCGTCATTGTTTGTGTTTGTTTGAAACTTGGCTGCACGTATTCCAGTGTTCAGAGGTAATTAGTGTCCATGGCAACAGCTTTTAAATCAGCCTGAAAGTCAGCAGTAACACAGTATATTTTAATGTAATCAGAGGGAGAGAAGGGAGTAACTGCTATCATTATGTTGAGCTTCTACAGTATGACTCCAGAAATAAACTACAGCTCTTCACTACATCTAAAAATAAACTTGGTCAATTTATTTTCTTTGCTTACAATACAATACTCCATACAAACTACATTAATTAATGTTTTAAAAGTCCACAACAACATAACACACTCTTGAAACACTTTACCCTGTCATTTGTGTGTGTGTGTGTTTACGGGTTTACTGTCAGCGCTTGCTGCATGCTGCACGGGATAATCATCAGCTTGGCGGAGATGGAACAGTGATCGAACACAACTCTAATTATCCAGATTGCCGCGAGCAGCCCAGGAGACACGCCGCCTCAGCCTCGCCTTGTTGATCAGGTGGAACGCCGCGCTGACTGGCTGACTCACCAGTCAACCGAGTAACCGTCTCTCAGCTAGTAATTTAAAACCAGACGTAAAGGGTCTGCCAGGCAGCTCAGTCATTTCTGGACAGATATTAAACTTGAGGAGACTCAGAGGTGGAGAGGTTACGATGATCTAAACAGGGGTGAAGTGAAGAGCGCCTCAGTCCGGCCTGAGTCAACTCTATGACCAGGACTAGCTGATTTCAAAGGAGCAGGAGTAGGCCATCAAGTGCTGTTCAAGAACCAAGAAGGAACTAATTAACAGCCACTATCTGTGTCCCAATGCCAAACTGAATACTGATACTGATGAAGCAGATTTTGAGTATGTAGTGCGTTTACACTGGAAAAGTGATAAAATCAAGCAAAGATGTCAATTATTCTGACTGGATTGCTCAAAGGAAATCGTGGTGCTGCTCACAGCTTGGAAAAAAAATTAAAATGGATGGTGGTAACGAAACAAACTGCTCCAGTAACACCTCAGAAAGCAAACAAAGAAGAATTATAAATCTTGTGTTTTCTCTTTGTGAGGTGTTATCCTGTAGTCACAGTGTAATTAACGTCAGTTGGCACCATTTTTGGATCATTTCCCATGCAACAAAACAGTGAGGTACATAGATTTCTTGTACTTACTGCAAAAAAAGAGTATACTATAAAAAATGTGCATATAGGACATACTATACATTATTCATGTGTAATATTGAACTGGAGTTGAGTGGGTCCTCTTAATAATAATAATAATAATAATAATAATAATAGTGTGAAAGGAGTTTCTTTTAAGATGTACAGACATGTAGATAAATCTGCAGCAGCTATGATCTAAACTCAGTGACACTCAGTTATTGAAGACAGCACACAACATCATTACATACACAGGATTCTGCGGGTGAAAATTGCCTTTGTTTGCTGGCAGGGAAAACGTCTGTGTTTATGTGTTTTCAAACAAACAGAAGATGTGTCTTGATGACTCAGCTGTCTAAGACACAACATCACCATAATGTCCCAGGTTCAAATCCAGCCAGGAACATTTGTTGCTTGTCGTCCTCCTCTCTCGTGCCATCCATCTAGTCATCCTCTTCAGTGAACTGCCCAAACAAAAAGCAAAAAATAATCTGAAAGAAACAGGCAGGAAAAAAAACTGAATCAACATCTAACAGGAGCCAAGACAATGAAAAGTCTGACTTCAGCCTTGGATGTAAATGTATTTGACAGCTGCTTAAACATATGATTCATGTAAATGCGCACTGCGGTTGGAAGTTGCACGGGGCTGAACCTATCCGTCACCAGTGCTACCTCCTGAGCTGCAGTCGTTGGCTGTCGGACCGTATCGGCGTGGCCCTGTTAGTGGCGGCAGATAACAGACCTTACGACGACACAGGACTTAAATCACAGTGTCACTTTACAGCACTGCCACCTGGGCCTGCGTGACCTGGGTCTCTGCTTCCCAGCCAGCTGCTCCTTCATAGCATGTGTGTATGTAGGTTTGTTTCTGTGTCTGTGTGGATGTGTGTGTATTTTCACAGTTTCTGATAGTGTGGGTTAGTGTGGGCAGTTTTATTTATCTCTGTGAGTACCTATTCATCCTGTGGTCTTTTCCTCTTCAACAGAATAAGGCTTTTTCAGCATTACATTCCGTTAACTATTTTAACCTTTAGAAAGTTCTTTACAAGTTCTTTACTTTTTATAAGACTGGACAATCACCTTGAATGCATTTCGACCATCAAAACATACGCTTTAAACATGTTTTGAAACGTGTATTGTGGTTTGCCTGAAACAGATGGATGTCATTACGCTTCCAGTATGTGATAAACACAGTCAGTCTTTGAGGTTAAAGGAAGTTTTGTTCACGAAGATGTCGAGCGATACGACTTCAGCAATTGATAAGCTGTTTTCAGCTGAAGCAGGAATGCCCTAAAGTCATTAGCTAATGCCTGGGTATAGTCCAAAACGGACACAGTAATGGACAGCAACGTGGTTCTGTTTATACAACATTGGGCGTCTGCAATACATGGACATGTTCACAGATTTTTCAGTGCGTGTTTATGGTCCCTCACAGTCATTTGAAGATGACAAAATTTACGTTATACAAACACTCACGGCCACGCTGAGGCAGAAAGTGTGATTTGGGCTTAAAGGCGTCAGTATACTTCAACAGAAGTGTTTGTTGGATCGTGGAACAGCGTCTGAAACCTGCTGCCTCCCAAACCGATAATCCAACAGTCACTTCACCCATCGACTGGCCACCCAGCTTACTGACGCCTTAAGATCCACTACACATTTACATTTGTATCAGTCTGAGTCATGTCACCCTCGAGCTCATGCTGAACACAAGGTTCAAACAATACAGGGATCTGCTCATTAAACGTCACTGACAGTCAAAAGACTCCGTGGGTGACCTTTAATTACCAGAGAATACAGGTGTAATTTATCATTTAGATATAGCTCATTTACTTTTGTCTACTCCAGTCTACAAAACACACAGAGCATGGAATTAGACGAACATTTACTTGTTTTTAATGGGCAAACTTTATGACGTCACATCTGTCTTGCAGTTAACTCCTGTTCTGTAAAACAAAGACATCTGAAATAAGAAGACATGGACGTCATGCAGCTGTTCCACACCACATCTAACACCAACATCCACTACATATTTGCATATAGATCTGAACAAATGTTTGTCACGTCACCCCTGTCCTTGTGACGCTCATGTGCATCGTCATGCAGAGCAGAGCACAAGATACAGACAAGTACCTACTCATCAAAACATGAATCAAAAGCACGACTCGTGGTGAAAAACTCCACTGGTGACCTCAAACTTCCGGAGATCACAGGTGCCATTTAGTGCTCATTTACTTCTGTGTACTTAACATTACCCCCAGTCATTCTCATACACAACCAGCATGACATTAGATTACTTGTTGTTACGTCCAATATTTTTTTATGGTGTCACATCTGGCTCAAAATTAATTCCCATTGAGACGTTGGAAATAAGAAGACATGGATGTAGCAGTAAAATCTGTAAGGTGACATATTTTTGAGGGACTACTTTGCGATGAAGACTCTGGTTGTCAGGTGAGAGTAGGCAGAGTGTGACGTAAAGAAGCTGTTACATGAAAACTCTTAACTCAGGTACAATGAAATGAGGATAAAATTAAGGAACTGTGACTTAATGCGAATCTTCTAATTTCTAATATTTTTCATACTGGACCAGAATCAGCGACAACAGACCGAAAGTGAGAAAAGCGACACAAACACAAATTATCCTTAAAGGGGGTCGCTGATGCTTCATGTTGAGTAACAGTCTGACGAAATAACCAAAAATGGATGTTTCATCTGCAATTCATCATCAGTCAGTCTAATCGTAGATGAACCTAATAGCAGATGCTCCGCTCTCATGGGCCTCCAAATATGTTTTGAATGTTATTTTAATCTGTTTTTATTAGCGTGAATGTCACGGCTGCGTAATCATGCTTCATAATCTCCAGCCGTCCACTTCATATGAGTGTAAGTACCCCTGGCAGTCAGCGCTTACTCATCCTGAAATTGTTTGGGTTTAAAATGAAACACCCTTCGGTGTTTCAACAGCTCCTCTGTGTTGATAATCACAGTCTAAGAGATTCTGTTCAATATTTGTGAATGTGAACGGCTCTTTACTGAAGTCATGTGTCGCAGATCTGAGGCGCTTTTGTGATGTTTTCAGTTAGAGAAGCCTGGAGGTCTCCATAGAGAATGAATTGGGAAAGACAGAAGAGGGAAAGCACCCACAGGGATTTTCTTGGGATGAGGGAGTATTTTTCTGGTTTAAAACATCCCTGTGGAATAAAAGCTCACTTGTACATAAACACTCAAACAAAACCTTTTGGCTTTCCAAATGTCTCCTGTTCATTGTCTCTCAATGTAAGTTTTGGCTCTATAGTTCCTGTGTTTTGAGGACAGTATCTTATGCTCAAAATATTAGATTGGACTGACTGAAATTCTTAACGCCTGCAGTGACCAGAAAGTGGAACAGCAAAAATTAATTTGCACATCCTGACGAAATGCTCGACATGGAGAAATGCGACTCCCGTTAATTCCAAAGTTGTCTTATTCCCGTGTTGTATGTTCTCTAACGTTCTTGCTAACGTTAGTCACGGATATATTCAGGAGTCATCCAGTTTTGTTTAGAGTTGCAGGGTGTGTGAACCACACAGCTGAGGTCGGGACTTCATGGAGAGCTGTGTGCAGTCACTGAAGCTAAGCTAGCTGCTGGATGGTCAGTAAATCCCTTCAAATTGCAGGGCTGCCTGCTTGTTGAACCTCAATGTCTCGTTTTCTATTGATACACGTTTTAAATACAAAAGATGCGACATGTGGGTGTAGAGTTGGAGTTGTTTAAAGGCAGAGTGACGAAGGAAATGTAACGCATTACTTTTGCTGCTGAGTATTGCAGTAACTTACCCAACACTGTTTGGAACCAACCATAGACTGTTTTTAAAGATGGACGACATGACAGCTCCCCAAAAGTGAAGCCAAAACATCTCGATCGCCCCCTGCTGGCTGGCTGCAGTATAGGTATAAACCCCGCCCCCTCCATGTTAGCGGATGGGACATGGGCCAAACTGAAAAGTCAAAGTACACGTCAAATTATCACGCTGATGTTTGTTCAAGTAAAAAGGGGGTGAGACGTCATGATTGACAGCTGTGAGTGTGCTGTGATTGGTTCGAGCGGGTGTATGGGTATGATCTCGTTCTGGCTCCAAATGACGTCACCAGTGCAAGATGGCAGCTCCTGTATCCGGGATATTTTGGCTTTTCATTTTTTCAAGTGGAGACGCGTCATCCATCTTTATATACAGTCTATGGAACCAACGTAGCTCAAGTAACATAACATAAAATGGACATTCAGTCGTGTTGACACATTTCTTCTCAGATGGTTTGGTGTCTTTATCATCTGTTCAGCATTTTCTCGCTATTTTCCTCTGTTTTGTGTTACTTAAGAGAGCACGAATGAGAGCATTGTGCTTATACAGTGTCAATTTTGGTCAGATAATTACAGAGAAAATTATTTACCCTTAAAACATGAACCCACTTTCACTTGACAGAGATGGCATTCACTTCACTTTTATGTTTAAAAGAAATATTTCCAATGCAGCTTTAAAGTTTGTGATCCAGACAAAGTAGCTGAAAAAGGCTGCCTGACCCTGAAATATTCCAGCACAGTGAAGGAATGTGATGGAAAAGCACTTGATCACTGAACTTTGCTGATGCAATCTGCGTCCCGTTGTGATGCAGAGCTTCAATGTCAAATGACTCCCCACCAGTGCACAGACTTTTGTTTACAGGGCGCGTAGTACGTGACTGTATCTATAATTGCTTTGTGTGTTGGATGTGAAGAGAAGAAGAAACCGCGGACAGCAGGATTGTTGCTGTTGGCTTGTGTCAGAGATTGAAACACAATGTTTGCAGCATCGCCACAGAACTGTAATTTCATGCTTATCACGACGAGCCATTTAAAGAGAAAAGCGAGCAGGAGGATTGATTGTGTTTCTCTCCACATGAAGCCGTGATTCCCACTGTATACGGCCCTAAAAATCAGCACTGAGCGTGCTGCTTTCCATCCAAACCAAGAATTTGTCACTGAGCAAGCGTGTAATGACATTACATTTCTGTGTTGAAGGCTTGTAATTGCTGTGAAATTATCTTATTAAATGAAGCCACTGGAAACCCTGAAACACAAATAACCCGGCGTTCTTGGCGACTGTTCATGAGGTCACAACCGGTCAATTCAGAAGAAACGAGGAAGTCATCACAGTGTGTTCTCTCCCAAAGGAAGAGGCAATCAGCGACTCGCCATTTTCTGTGTTCTCGTGACCTCGTCTGAGAGAGAAATGAGGCGGAGGGAGAGAAGCAAAATGTCAGCTGAAGGCGGAGTGCAGTCTTCCTTAAAGTCCATTTGCATTTGTGCCCTAATGATGCAATGGCACGCGGAGGATGTTAGCATAACTATTAGTGGAGGAGGGTTGGTCATTGGATTTCCATTTGGAATGTCAAAAAGGCAAAAAACCTTTTATCCTCCATCTGTGTTAGAGATTTATTCAGAGCCTCTGTGTATTCTGTATGTGCAATTTAAAACTGCTTGAAATTCATCACTCGGTAGTTACACAAACTATATCTTTGTCATTACAAAAACAAAAACATTACATTAACAATGGTCTTTGGTCCATGTTGCTAGTTTTTTTTGCCCCTCTCTTTTTTTAAACGTATACTTTATCTTCTTATTTACAAAAGTATGTGGACACCCAGACATTACACCTCTACGTGATTGTTGAGCATCTAATACAACACAAAACCACGGGCATTAATATGCTGCTCCAACAGCCTCCACTCCCCTGGAAGGATTACCACAAGAGATTTTTTTCCCCATTCAGCCACATGAGCATTAGTGAGGCCAGGCACTGATGTTGGTCAATGAAGAGGGGGGCTTATAGTGTTAAGGGGTAGTGGTTTAGATTTATAGCCTGAACACATAGCCGACGTAGCTGAACGGCTCCTTAAAAAAGGACTATGTTGGTTACGTGAAGACAGCAAGAACTGTGACTGGTTAGCATGTGCTGCTTTTGTGTTTAGGTACAGGTTTCTGATACCGGTGAAGATTACTGATAGTGAAGACAAACATCAATCAACTTCAAGGAAGGTTAAATTATCGTGGAACTGGCTTTGCTAGGAAGCAAAGCCAGTTCCACGAAACATAACAGCGATTACACTCTTGTGTTCTCCTATTCTGTAATGAGACGAGAAGAAATAGAAGTTACCTGGATGTAACTCCAGTTCTTTGAGTACGTCTGTCGCTTTTTCTCATAAAGTAAATGAAAGAATGTAAACGGTTACTGTGGGAACTATGATTAAACAGGGTTCGTACAAAGTCTTGAAAGTTCGGAAAATTATGGTGGTAATATGCTTCAATTCGAATATACTCCTTGAAAAATGCTTGATTTTCTGAACATAATCTGGTGTTTCATCATCTACACAATCACTCATGTAAACCAAAAATCTTTTAATACTTGAAATGAAACGATCACGTCGTCATATTTGTTTGTTGTCTCCTGGCGTCTCACACCAGACGCGGAGTGGACCGGAGCTAGATTGACTAACGTGGGCTCCGAAATGAAAAGGTGGTGTTTTTCTGTTCCGCATCATGAGGGCGACCATCTGCTCTCAGATGATTGCTGTTGATATAAAAGAATTCTGTAAACAATTTTTCACAATTGAATTTATAGTACATTGTTAGATGTGATGATAAAAGCTTCGAGAGTCTGGAAATGTTTGGTTTTAGGTACCTTGAAAGTGCTTGAATTTTACTCTTAAAAAGCTGCACGAACCCTGATTAAAGCACGATATGGCCTGTTTATGTACAACACATCTGTCTAGTGTTGTGGTGGTACAATCTGACAGCGGTTAGCCCCTTGCATCAAGTACAAACCAACTTAAGGCCTGGCAACACCAACACCCTGACCTCAACCCCGTCCAACACCTTAAGTTGGAAAGGGTTTGAGCTCAGAGCTCTGAGCAAGCCAGTCACGTTATTCCTCAGCACACTGAGAGAAGCATTTCTTTATGGACTGCTTTGTGCATGAGGGCATGTTGAAAGTATGTGGACAGTTGTGTCCTTTTTTTTGTCTTTCTTTCCACATTTTATGTTGGTTTTTCTGTGCTCTGAAATGAGTAAATAATTGGTAAAAAAAAACAGATCTGTGGTAGGAAAACGTCATTTATGCATTCATATCACGAACAATTTTGTCACACAAGATGACACCTTTTGTCATACCCTCGTTTAGGACGCTGTCTGTGCTCTAAGAATAAAGTCTCCTCTGTGCAGTGGAATAACAAAATCACGTCCGGCTCACATGAGCCGGCTGTTCTACCGGCTGGGCAGTAACGCAGGTAGACAAGATGGTTAGCCCGCAGCCACAAAAGCAGTAAATGCATTTTCTGTTCTGCTCTGCGGAACCCGATTGAAGAAGCTCTGCTGGGCGAAATCTCCCAAACACACACCTGCATCACTAGTCATGTAGCAACCCATCCCCATCTAATAAGCCTTATTAGATCAAATGCCTCTGTGGCTTCAGGAAAATAACAGTCTAAAGAGACAAAATAGCCTCATAGCACAAGGCACCGTGGTGTGCCAGTGTGTATTAAGAATATGTCTCTGCACCACTGTCACCAAGATACTTTCTTGCATATTTATGCTGTTTATAAGAATTATATTTGTCCTTTAAAGGGCTATATTGTCCTTAAAAGCCATAAGAGGATAAGATGAACCTTTATTGTTCCCAGTTGGGTATTTATATAGCTGCAGCAGCAAAAAGTAATAGGATTCAGTAGGAGAAAACTAACATTTAAAACATGCATAGAATGTAAAGTAGGGCATTAAGAACAGTTGAAACAAGAATAGTAAGATAATTGACAATAAAATGGATACAAAATTAGTTTTTACTGACATTTTCTACATCTATATTCAGTAAATGATTCATACATTTATATAATAGAGTTATGTATCAACTAGAGCTGAAGATATTAGTTGATATTTCGATGATGCAACAAAATTAAGCAAAAATGTCAACAATTCTCAAATGTGAGGATTTGCTGCTTTTCTCTGTTTTATATATATATATTTGTAAAGTGAGATCTTTGGGTTTTGGACTGTTGGACAAAACAGGACATTTGAAGGGGTATTTTCTTCCAATTTTTCCACTTTCTCTTGACATTTTATAGACTAAAATCCTGAAAATACTCGTTAGCTGCAGCCATAATATCACAACACAGTGTTGTAAAAGTATAAAGGATAACATGAATGTAAAATTAATAACATAAATCATCTGTTTCTAAACTAATTAAGGACAACTGGTATGTGCAGCGTAATGTAAAGTGTACATTACTACAACAGTAAGAAAACAAACTGAGAACAGTAATGTGAATTTCCAGTGATGCTAATGGTCTGCAAATATCTTTTGTCTTCATATTAATCAGGTCTGCAGATGGCCGTGCCCTCCTCCTCCCACTCTCTCTTCCTCTTCCTCTTCTTTTCCCAGGCCGGAGTTTGACATTTTAACTGCAGCAGGTACAGAATTTAAAGTCTCCCGACAGAGCAGATAACTTGTCTCATGGATCCTCTAACACCTTCTGACTTAAACAAGCTTTTCTCTGATGTTTAGGCTAAAGACATGTTACTTTATGTTGTACTGTGGAATCACAATCAAATAATCTGCCAAATAGGCCTAAACATGAAATGCAAGACGTGCAGCCTGCTGCATAATTGGAGACAACACTCACTCTGTGATGTCAAGTAAAGCTTTTACTGGAGCGAGCAGGACAGAGACGGATCTCCTATCAGTGTCCTAAGAAAGAAGAATGAGTGCAGCCGCGATGCTCTGCGCAGCATCAGCTGTAATGCATCCTGTCAGTGACGTTCTGTTATATGTTCAGCTCTAAATTGGATGTGAACTAGTCACTTCAGATTATAGTGGTACAACGCTGTGTGAAAAGGGAAGCAATCACCCCTTGGCAGCGGTATTAAAATCTGCTTGTAAAATTGTCAAGCCCTCATCTCCCCAAACAGAGCAACGCCTGTTCTTGAGAGTTTCTCAGCCAGCGACAAATAATAATTCAGCCGTTTGCTTTTCCTGACAAACACCAGCTTTCGGGGTTCTTTTCAGTCATCCAATGCAGCGCTTTACTGCCTCGCATTTTGTTCTCAATTTTTAAAAGCATTGACACGCAAATCATAGTAATCCCAGTGAGAGACTTCCAGTGTTGTTGTTTTTTTTCTTTTACTTGTGCGTCTGCAGAGCCGTGTGAAATTAGATTGTTTACTTTCTGGTCAGCTTTCAATGCAGCTCCCAAAGATTAGGAGCCTTTCAAATCTCAGTAATGTTGATGCATGCCTTACTTAAATTTATACCATATTATACTTACTTACTTATACATTAGTATATACTGCATTTAGTAGTGTAACTTGGTGTTTATTGTTCAGTATTTCAAATATACAAACAGTATTGAAATGTTACTATTATTAACTCAAGGTACAAAATGTCAATTCTTTTCAAAACAATAGCTTTGTTTTTATTCCAGGATTAATGTTTGTTACGGAATGAGGGACATTTTTCAAAAGGCAACTGTCTTATTTTCAATTTTAAACTTTATATACAGAGGTGGAAGAAGTACTCAGATCCTCAGATAACAATAGTTATATCACAATGAAAAAATACAGGTACAAGTATACAGTATTCTCTTCAAAATGTACCTAAAGAATAAAAGATAGAAATACTTGTTAGGTTATATTATTGGATTATTATAGAACTAATGATTATTTTCATTTTATTGATTCATCTGCTAATCATTTTCTAGACTTTACTTGGTCAGTCGATTAATATTTTGGTCAATTAAATGTCAGAAGCAACTTGAACCCCCTTTTTTTTTCAGCCTATATTTGTTTATATTTTGGCGTGTATGCCGAATTGGCTATTATTGGTATATGTTTGCAGTGTACCTATGGAAGTACAGACAACTATTACTGGACTTCACTGATACTGAAGAAAACTTAAAAACATAATGATTTTCAGGCAAGTTTGGAGTTAAAACAAGCCTCTTTTTTCAGCCACTGCCGCTGTTGCAACTGCTGACCGTGTTGGTGAGCGGCCAAATCAGTGGCCAAACTACAAAAATTTCCTGTTGTTTTTAGAACACCATTTTATTTACCATCCACCTATCCCTCTCACCTGACGCAGTATTTTTGCCTCTCGTCCCCCCACCCAACCTAACAACTGCACAGTACTTGAATAAATGTACCTAGTTACTTTACACCACTGTAGATAGATATATAGATATACATGTGCATAAACATCTATACCAGATATTCAATGTGGAAATTAAATCCATAAGAGATGTGGATTTGTGTAAATGTGTCAAATTATTGAATGTATTACATGTTAAAGGAAGAATAATCACTTCATTATTCCGCCTGTCACACCTTTCAGATCTCTGATTTGTGTGCAGCATCATTTACCATCTTCATAATGTGGTGTGATGAACATGAAAATGTAAAATCACAGCAGCGTGCACTGTAAGCCTCCTGTAAAACCAGGAGCGGTGCTGCATTGTCGGAGCGAGAGGGCTTTGCATATTAAGGTCGCGACACATTTCTTTGCGAGCGGCCATAAATCTTCTTTACAGTAAGAGAGGGGGGGACCCGGTGTGGTTTAAGAACAGCCTGAACAGAGCTTAATAGTACCATGGTTATTGGACTTTTACTTGGGATTAATCCCTACGGTGAAGCTCTCTAAGGTGTGACGCTAGAGAGGAGGCTGCTCTGAATTATTCAACAGTGCGAGTGAGATTAATTGATTACTGAGCTTAAGATCAATGATAATCAGTAGTTATGTGTGTAATTCTGGATCTCAGGTCATTGTCTTGATCTCTGTCCCTGGAGAAATCTCTTAAATTGGTCCTCATCTGTTTTGCTAATCCTTGGTTTTTACTCCCCTGGTCTTGGACAGGCATCCCATTAACATGTTGAATAGGCTGCAGAGCCTTCAGACTCCTGCCACTTACCTCAGACTGTTACTCCCTCTGTTTTTGTGTAATTTAACTGCAAGTTTTTTTTATTAGTTTTTATTTTGAGTCATAAAATTGGCTCACTTTTACCAAACCTATTCAGACTCCTGCTCACCTCTTCTGACCTTCCACCATTTGTTACTCTGCTTTTTCTGCCAAATAAATCTTTATAAATGTTTTATGGCTTTTGTGCACAGAGACAGTGTTGTTGCTATGGCTGGCGAGTAGAACACGTCCCTAACACTGCCAGGGTTGATGCTTTTAATTCTCTTTGAGGGCACAAGACTGTACGGTTTTATGTAGTAAAGCCAATTTTCTATGTTGTTGACTAAAATTGGTTAAGATAAACCTCTCAACCTGCACGAGGCTTTCATTTCCAAGACGCTTTATTCTCACTTTGAAAAATATACAAATCACGCTCCTCTCTTTTAGCAAAACAAATGCAAAGTTCTTGGCTCGGGTCATGGATAATGCTGGGATTCTTTCGCTCAAGGCTGTTTGTCAGCGCTTTGATAAGTGAAGCTAATAAATGGCTCATAAACCACAAAGTCTAGGCTCCTTTTTATCAAGCTGTCATTCTATGAACTGCAGATAACTGTTGCATGAATGACTTGTGCAACACAACTTTAAGTGAATAACATTTCCAACTGGAATATACAGTAGAATAGTTTGTCTTCAGGTCTGAATTAGAGCTGCAACTAATAAATATTTTCATTTTTGATTAATCTGACACTTTTTTCCCCCCAATAATCAATGAATCATGTAGTCCACGTTATAAACTAGTTAAAAAAAATGCCCACCTTTTCCTAAAGCCCACGGGGATGTCTTGAAATTGCAATCAAAAACCCAAGAGATTCAACTGACCATGATATAAAAGAGAGAAAAGCAGAAAAGCTCCACTTTAGTGACGCTGGAACCTGTGAAATTTGGCATTTTTAGCCACACTAGCGTCATGACGCCAGACTGAAATATCTCGACTCCTATTGGATGGATTGCCATGAAAGTTGGTTCAGACATTCATGGTCCTCTCAGCTTGATGTGTAACTTTGGTGATCCCCTAACTTTCATCTAGCGCCATCAGGGCAGTATTTTAAATCTTTGGTTCATGACGAAATATCTACAAAACGAATGACATTCCCCTCGGCCTCTTTGAGTTTGGTGCTAATTAGCAAATGATAGCATGCTAACACGCTAAACTAAGATGGTGAACATGGTAAACATTATAACTTCTAAACATCAGCATGTTAGCATTGTCGCTGTGAGCTTGTTAACATGTTGACGTTAGCATTTAGCTCAAAGCGCCGCTGTGCCTAAGTACAGCCTCAGAGCTGCTAGCGTGGCTGTAGACTCTTAGTCTTGTTGCTTAACAAACCACTTAAATGATTCATCAATTATCACAAATGTTGTTGATTCAGAACTGAATATGGTAGAGTATTATATGGTGTGTGTGTGTGTGTGTGGCTGTTTTGTTTGTCTTTTGACTTATCTGTCCACTCAGGTTAGTTGTTTTATCAAGTCTGCAGACTGTAACTTGAACTTAAGATGAACTGGAGCTGTAATTATTTTGCTCTTAGGTTATCAGACAGTCTGGTCAAAAACAAACTCTATAACGTCAGACTCCAATACAGTTTCTGCTGCTTTTTAAAGCCACTTTATTGTGAAAGGCTGTACTGTAACTCCCTCTACCTAGGCGTCTCTCAAAGCCACCATTTCCCGCTTACGACTACTTCAAAACACTGCTGCTCGGTTATTAACAAGGACCAAGAAACGAGATCACATCACCCCTATCCTTACATCCTTACACCGACTCTCTGTTCACTTTACGATACACTTCAAAATCCTTTTAATTGTCTACAAATCTCTCCATGGTCTCGCCCCTACATATATCTCAGAACATCTCACCCCTTACAGCACCGCCAGACCCCTCAGATCCTCCCACCGTGGCATGTTGGCTGTGCCCTGTTCGTGGAAAAAAACTTCTTTTTATTTTAATCTGGCTTTTTTTTCCATCTGCTATGCATATATATGTCTTTATGCTTGTATGTGTATACTCACTTTGGTGCAAAACCTGTTTGCTTTTTAAAGTGCTATATAAATGAAATAAACTGAAACTGAAAGGCAAGAATAGACATTTTTTAATTAAACCCAGATAAGCTGTAAAATCAATCTTATTATTGAGAAATGGAAAATGAAAAACCAAACAATGCCAAGATTTAACCAGAATGAGGTACTTCACATTCAGTTTGGGTTTGGTGCAGTAGGGGAGGCTTTTTAAATTCCTTTTGTTATTGTTGTTGCAGCTTTTTCTTTTCTCAGAGTCAATTAAAATTCAAACCTGCCACTCACAGCGTCTGTTTCAATCACCTCCCCGGACCCAAAAAAAGAAAATGGCATGGTTGTTGACAGGTGACAGGTGGGTTGTGGGAAGGTTGTTGGTTGACAGGTGCCCGGTTTCCATGACACCACAGCACATACTCATCACCAGCCCATGAGTCACCCGTGAGTGAGGGTGCATACGTGATGTTTGATACATACAGGGGCTGTTTGGTTGCTGTGAGTCTGACACTTGCTGCCCTTATGAGTGGTTATACTCTTGTTCATGTAGGAGTTTGTTTGTTTGTTTGTTTGTTGTTGTTGTTGTTGTTTTGGAGATTAAAATATCAGAATAGAGGCTGTTTAATGCAATTTAGGTGTCAGACAGTATAACGAAGGCTCCTTCTATTACACAGCTGCAGAAGAACCTGGAATGGATTTAGATTTGTAGCCTTGCTAGCGGCGCAGCTCTTTGGATGGCAATGCTAGTCCATCGGTCGGTCGGTCGGTCGGTCGCTCAACCACTTAGATGGATTGCATCTGATGAAATTTTGGTACAGACATTCATGTTCCCTGGATGATGAATCCTAATGACTTTGACGATCCCCTGACTTTTCCTCTAGTGCCACCATGAGGTTGACTTTTGTGGTTTTAAGTGAAATGTCTCGACAGCTATTGGATGGATTTCCATGAATTTAGGTACAGACCCAGAGGATTCATTGTAATCAACTTTGGTGATTAATTTAAATAACTTTTCATTCAGCATCATCATCAGGTCAAAATTATATAAATTTGACCAATAGTTTGGTTTATGACCAAGATGGTGAACATGGTCAACATTATACCTGCTAAACATCAGCATGATAGCATTGACACTGTGAGCATGTTAGCATTTAGCTCAAAGCACTTCTGTGCCTAAGTACAGCCTCACAGAGCTGCTAGCATGCCTGTAGACTCTTACGCTGTGTCCCAAATTGCGTACTTCCGTCAGTACACTCACATGCAGTACACTGTGTACACTATGTACTGACTTGTGTAGTGCGTTAATTTTGACAGGGTAGTGTTGTCTCAAATGGAATACTGCTGTTGTGTGCTTACGGGAAATGCCGATCGCAACCGCGCTCGCAATTTTCATACGTTGGCGGTCCTTCCCTTCTGCTACGTGGCCAAGATGGCGACCGTTGAGGGTGAGAAGTGTGCAGGTACCACACTCAACTTTCTGGCCGTTTTGTGTACACCATCCGGGTACTTATAGTACACTGCATTTTGCCATACTTACCAGTGTGAACGCACTCATGCACTCAAAATACTAAGTTTGAGTACGCAAGTACACGATTTGTGACGCAGCTCTAGTCTTATTATTTTACATTTGTACTCAGTTTAATTGTTGAGTTTTGCCGTGTGTAGGTGGTCCTCACTGCCTGAAACAACAGGTAACCTTTTTTAAAAACCCATTAATTTGGGTTTTGCTGGAGAGATTAAGTGCCCCAGGGTGGTCTGAATGTTGTTTCGGAGGCTTTCTCACCCAGACAATAGGAGAATTTAGGGCAGACACTGAATACTGAAAATACACAGAGTACTGGCACAAACCATGAGCTATTGCCAACTAAAAATACTGAAATCAGTTGAACCCAAGTAGGAATTTGCTGTTCCACTCATTGTACATTTCTAAGGATTAACGTGTCAGCTAAATGCCCTAAAATGTAACAGAAAATATGCTTAGCGTGTGTGGCACACTTGACTAATCTGCCTTTGTCTTTTAAAATGAGAAAACGAGGTTATATAATCAGTTTGAAATATCTGCCCAGTTGTTTCAGACGAAACAATTTGCTTTGAAGTTTGAGCCGGAGTGTGACTGAGACAGAGAAATTATCTGTGGGCGGTAATTGTGTGACACAACTATCAGTGAAGCCAGGATGCTTTTGACTTTTGCCTCACTTTTGAGGCATTCGAGTGCAATCAGTTGAACTCAATTAAAAGAATAAATGGAAACGATATTACAACATCATACACACATTATTTTCCTCCTGTGGTTAAAATGTTATCTTTCCTTGAGGCTATAGAAAATTAAGAAGGTAATATTTTTTTTATTATGTCAAAATTTTTCAAAGAATTTCAGACTTTGGATCTTTTCATCAAAGGTAATAGGGCATCTGGCAGCGGTCTATTTTAGGGATAAGCACAGAGTTAATTATGATTTATTATCAAAGTTATACGCAGCACTGTAATGAATTAAATCTAACACTGAATGGCTCTGATTTATGAATTATAACAAGGGTTTAATGCCATTTAAGAGGTAGGTAAGACATGATCGTGCATTTATTTTGCCCACATAGAGGAAGAAACATTGCTTGTAAAACAAACAGCTCAGACACAGACCTAAAAAAATAAAAAATAAAACGGATCAAGATGTAAGTGTGTTGTCTTCTCCTCAAAGTCTTTGCCTCCGAGTCACAGGGGTGCTGTGAAATTAATGAGAGAAAACTGCTTGGGTGGTGGTGGGCATAAAAGCATCAGATGCCTTCTTCTGCACTGAGAGAATTATTAAAGTGCCGGTTGCCAGGCGGAGATGAGGAGATCAGTGGAAACCCCTCGCCGTGAGCTCCATGCATGTCAGGAGAGGGGAAGGATCACTGTGAGGATGCAGGAGGGAGGCCGAGAGAGGGGGTAAATATGTTATTTTTTGGCTTTCGCCATTTAGCACCATCTGGTTGGCCATTTGGGTTTTCTTTTTTTGTTTTTTTTTTGCAAACGCAACAGGGGACAAATATTGCGAGTGTGGAGCAAGTTAGGATGATGGATGTTCTCCACATGCAGAGTGTCAGTGAACACAGCAGCCCGGATCATGCTAACAGCACAGAGACTCTGCAGGGGAGTACGTGTCAAAAAATGAGACGCAGCAGCTCTCCACCTTGTCCTGAGTATCTTACTTTCTTATTCTCTGTTCACTCCTCTGTATTGTTCATAAAATTAGATTGCCAGAAGAGTTAAGGCTTGAGACAATGCTGACTACTGTCAAATCCAAGCTAAAGACCTACCTGTTTACCACTACTTTTAATAAATTTTCTGTTTGCCTGTGTACTCTGTAAAGCACTTTGGGTTGCCTTTGGGTATGAAATGTGCTATATAAATACATTTGCTTTGCCACTAAAAACAGCATCGGTTGTGTCATCATTACCATCGTCATATCAGAATCAGTCATCTGAAATTATTTGTTAATTATATGTCCAATTATATGTGCCACATGTAATTAGACATCTACAATCTTGACATTTTATTATGATGATAATATGAGATTAGATTTTCACATAATTTTTCAAAGTAATGTTCAACCCAATATGCACATTTTTGAAGCGCCCTCATTTCAGTCAATATTGAAACTCCATTAAATCCAGGCCTAAGCACAAATAGCTGATGAAGTAAGTGCACAATAAAAGCAGCTCATGAAGTACAAAATAAAAATTAATTTGTAAAGTCATAGGTTTTGGTTAACATTTGTCTGCTTGGACAAAAGCCAGTGCAGGTTCACTATTTTAGGCTAGCCTGGTAAAAATGTTCATTTCAGTTCATTTATTCATGTGGGGGTGGGGGCTGTGTTGTTTTGTTTTCCAATCAGTAGTGAGTGACGTATCCATCCTGCCAACATCGTTTTCAGTCAATACAGAAGCCATGGCGAGTTAACTCATCCTATTTTATTATGTAGCGAGGTTCAGGCAGCCCAACATTTAACATTTATGTAGCATTTCATGACCACGTAGATGCTACCACATGTTAATGTTGGGCTGCATTAATGGCGTCCAAGCTCAGTTTTAAATGTTGGTTTTCTGCACTGGATTAAATAATGCAAACATTAAAGATGCATGAAGCTCCTTCAGAAGGTGACAGTCAGGTCATTTTATCAGAAACATCAGACAAACTTTAAGAAGAAAGAAGACTTATCGGAATCTGGACTTTGGCCAGACTCAATACTTTAGCCATTATAAATCTGATGCTTTTCACTTCTGCAGCATCTCCTTGGGTTAATGAGGCATATTTTACTGTTGCACCCCCATTTTTCAGCTGATATTACAGTTGTATTTTACCCTGAAGTACCGCTTATAGGCCGCCTCCCTAAAAAGTTTGTTTTTAAAAGCTGATTATCATGACATTAGCCAACAGAACAGGCAGATATTGTACTCCACAAGCTAAGTGAAATCTCACATTAGAAAAGGCTGAGTAGTGATGACGAATGTAGCTGAATAGATGTTTCATCACCATCAGCATGCTTTGATTCTCTGACATTTTTATGGGACACTTCAGGGAAGGTTAGGAAAACATTTCTCCTCGACTGTGGTGTTTTCATCGTATCATGGTTTTGTCCTCTCAGTCCTCTCCTGCCAGGTCTCCATCACCACTAACATGGAGCACAATTTGACTTCGGTGGCAGTAAACTCAATGTACCCAGGATTACCTATTAAGTGGGTACTTCACTCCACAAAATCCTCTGTGCAAAATGTCAGAGCAGTGTCACGACTGTTGGCTGTTTGCTGGGAGTCAGGCTCCACACGGGGAGTTCAGAGCCTCTCTGTCCCTTTACCGGTCCTCTGTCCTCCGTCCTCTCTCTCCGCTCATAATGACATCTGCTTGCTTTAAGAGGACAACAAGGCCATTAACTCGGGGGAGAGGGGAAGGCAGGGAACAGAGGGTCAGAGCGGAGAGAGGGATGAACAGAGTGAGAGGAGAAGAAGAAGAGCGTTGAAAGGGTCAGAGAGAGGTGATAAAAACACAGAGGAGCAGAGATTGAGTGTGAACAGGACATAATGGAAAAAGGGTCATCAGAGAGAGAGAGAGAGAGAGAGAAAATTTGAGAACAGCTAAGAATATTGAACCAGAAACAAAGAGATCCCCAGGGGACTAAAATCCAATATCATCAGGCCCTAAAGGACTACAGTACAAAGGACTAATCCCCAGGAAAAGAGAGTGTAACATATCAGAAGCCAAAATAGAAAATGCAATTGAACTAATTTTCTTTTGGGATTTAAAAAAGAAAAAAGAAAAAAACTATATAAGATAAAATAGGGAAACAATTCACAATGTAGAATGGCAGGTTGGAATAAAAATATTGAAATGATTCGAATCATTTCAACATTTTTGAATCCATTAACATAAGAAAAGAAGCAAATATATAGAGAAAGAAACAACTGCAGGTCGCCGATGCTGTAAAATCCTGTGGAGTTGACTGGAAGCTCTCTAAAAACTGTTTCCAGAAGATCTTAAGACAGTAACGTTTTCCCTCCATTTCCACAAAGGTGACAGATTTTACCTTAATAATTACAAATGCATATAGGCAATTCTGCAGATTACTATTAATAACATTACTGCAGACACTTAAATACTGGCCTTCCTTACTGACCAGTGTCTTGAGCCAAAATCAAATCAACTAACATACCACATTTACATCCATGTATCCTTATTACAAACTACACCAAACTTTTGCGTGTTTGTGTTAGAGGATATTTGATTCAGTCTGACACAATGAGCTTAATATAAACATACTCAACAGGCTCAGGGATACAGTATGTACAATGGAAGCAGATTGTGCAGTAAAAAAAAACATTAAAACTGAATTCTTTAAATTGGACAAGGACTGGGACAGGTCTTTACACTAACATGAATAAATAAGTAATTTAAATTACTACTGTATGCTAACAGTCTGGTTTTGTTGTTTTCCTGAAAGCAGAGCTTAAATGATGAGGCTCATGTTAATCTTTATTTTCTCCTATGTCAATGTCAATAAATTGCATGAAAAGACCAAAACCAACAATGTGATAGTCTCTCAGCCTCAAGCCCACTGGTTTCTACTGAAGTCTAAATCTTTATAAGTTGGCCACAAATATATAGTGTCATTTTTTAAATTATAATTATACTTTTTAAAAAGGCTCAGTAGTTTCCTAAAAACGCTGGGCACTGTAGTTTTAAGAAAATGTTATTCAAACAGGAGTAAATAGAGCATTTGTTGGGGACTATTTTCAGTCACGGATTAATACACAGTTGGTGGGTCTAGTGTGTATTTATGGCTGACTCAAAATAAACACTACAGTGTTCATTGTAATGGAAGGAACATGTCACCCAGTGCAACAGTATACTGTATCTATCGTCACTGTACAGACAGTACTTGTTAGTAGGATCGATTCATTGTTTGTTTTGGTCTTTTTCATGGGATTTGTAGAATATTGCCAGCCTTATCTTTTAAAGTCATTGAGCAGTACAGTGACAAATGGGCAGTGACAGTTTTATAGTGTTCCAGAGGAAACTTGATCCCAGGAAAACAGATGTACTGTATGTGAGAAACTCCAGACTTGTTTTATCTTGAGGTTGACAGAGTTTTAATGCAACAATATATAAAACATCAGGAGAACTTTGTATTCAATATCATATACATTTGGGCAAACAACTGCTCCTGCAATAATTTGGCTAAACACACCTGTTATTGTAACTGTTGGGGCTTAATTTTCTTGTTTGGCTTCTTGGTTCGTTAGTGTAGCTTCTTTCTTTGTTCAGTCTGATTTCATTAGTTTAAGGACGCACTCTTGTGTTGATTGGGACATTGTTTGCACCTGTTGATTTCTCTATAAATAGTATGTGTGTTCAGCTGGTAGGGTCTGGATCCTTTGGTCTGCTGATTTTTTTCATAATATTTTTGTAGAAGAAGAAGCTTGAAGATTAATATGTTTTGTTTCCTGACAGAACTAAAGGTGGAGTTAGAAAGTATGGTGTGGTAGTAGTAGCGTTTCTGCTTTTCTGACGTTTAATGCCTCAGTTTACGTTAAACCACTTAAAGCTATCGTGTTTCTGTGAAGTGGATGCATTTGGGTTCTGCTTAATATGATTACGCTCTGTGGAACAAAGGGACTGATTTCACAATTCAAGAACATGAACATAAAACTAGTCTATTTAAGTTGCACTCAAAGTTTTTCAAATTGACCCCAAAATGTTGCAAGTGGAGCAGAAGCAAACTAAGAGACGACCAGTAAAATTCAAGCTCAGTTAATCTGTTTTTGATGTAATTTACAGGTTATTTCACCAGAAGCTAAATTGGATTCGGTTGTGTGCAAAGACCTCCCTCATTATTTTGAAGTTGACCTGCTTCATTCAGGAAAACATGTAAAATAAAATGAATATATTAGGGCAGTAGTAAAATGAAGAGAGAAAGACGAACTGTACAACTAACAGGCGTGCTATATTTTTTTTCCTCAAATCAGACTGACAAAATATCTCAATTTAAAAACATTTGAATCTACAGCCATGAACTTAGGCCACTACTGTATAATGGCGACAAACCAATGCCACATATTTTACAGTAAGGAGACATTTTCTGTGCTGGATTCAATAACATAATAGTGAAATGTTATTAAAGCAAAAACGTATTCAAGGATTTGTGACCCTGCCAGAAAATGAAAATCTTGCTTTTCTGTAGATGGACGAAAGCACTGCAGTTTGTCTCCTGCTATGAGACAGGAACAAAGAGAAATGATCTCTTCACACACATTAGCTGCCTCAGTGTTTTATGAAAGTGAGTGTAACTTTTCAACACATGCAGGAGTTACATTCCTACAATCCTACATGTGCATCTAACTATCCATATCACAGCATTACACTTTCTCGCCTCGTGTTGGCTCATTTCTGATTTGTTTATCCTAATTATTTATAGTGGAACCAGTTTTAAGTTTTGGATTGGACTGTGGACTGATTGGTGGTCTGCACCTCTGGTTAGATGTTACTGGTTGTTGAAGCTTTTCTCAGTTTGATTAAAAGAGTTTCAGACAATTTTATTCATTAAACTGCAATATGAGCCCATTTTTGGTCAGTAAAACATTTATAACGTCAGTAATCTGGTTTATTGTACAACCCTAGTCCAACATATTTATTGTATTACACATTTTGTATTATGTTCACTTTTCAGACCTAATTTTATTTATTATATATCTCCTTAGAGTGACATTTTCATTGGCCAAAATGGCAGCACAATTGTATTACAAGACACTGAAACCACACTATGCTAATGCTAACATTCTGACGCTAAGCAGGTATAATAGTTACCATGTTGACCATCTTAGGTCAGTGTGTTAGCATGCTAACATTTGCTAATTAGCACTAAACACTAAGTACAGCTGAGGCTGATGTGAATGTCAGTAATACTTATTTGACAAATTCACATTTTCACCTGATGATGGCGCTGGATGAAAGATTAAAGCATCACCAAAGTTGTTTAAATTCATCCATTAATGTGTGTACCAATCCTCCAATAGCCGTCAAGATATTTCACTCAAAACCAAAAATGTCAACCTCATGGTGGCGCTAGAGGAAAAGTCAGGGGATCACCAAAGTCTGTAGGATTCATCCTCTGGGGAAAATGAATGTTTGTACATAATTTCATGGCAATTCATCCAAAAGTTGTTGATATATTTCAGTCTGGACCAAAGTGGTGGACTGACCAACACTGCCATAGAGCCACGCTGCTCTCATGGTTAAAACATATACTGTACATACACAGAATAAACAATATACCTGTGTTTTACATTGACATGTCATGCCAATAAAGTAGGTTAAAGCTGAAGAGGGAGTTCATAGTCAAGTTAGAGAGTCATAGGAGGGAAAGAAAAAGACAAAAGCAGCTGGAAAAGGTTCTTTCTGACCTGATATCATCCAAACAAAAAATGGAGCTTCTGCATCAACAGGCATCTTTTCTTCAAGGGCTAACACCCTCTTCCTGGTTATTAATAGTGCTGTGTACTGGTACAAAAGTAAACAAAACTAGACTTGAAGAAAGCAAATTGTCTTTTTCATAATGCAGGTTGTGGAGGTCGCCCCCGACGCTTCATATTGCCTCCCGGCAGAATTAAGAAACGCCTCGGCAAGCCTACACGGCTGCATTGCTCATTCCCATCATTAAAATAAATTGCTGTGCTCTGTGGTCTGTGTAAAAGAAAAATGTTACGAAAAAGCACTGTTTTCACCCCGCGGCTCTGCTCGGGATTTTGTCACTGTGTTATCCCAGGGGCTCCTCAGCTGCTTCAGAGACACAGGAAGACACGGTATGTTCCTCTACACAGAACCCGCCCATGGGCAAATGCAACGACTTGTCTCGCGGCCTATTGTTGTATGAAATAATCAATTAATAACAAACAGTCATTTGCATCAGGCTACATTCTGCCGGGAGAAGAAAACCACATATCTGGATGATGAAAGGGAGGGACAGAGGCGATGTAGGCGAGTCTGCTGCTCATGTTTCTGGAGCTTGGATCAGTTTCAAAACAGTACATCTGGTGAAGAAGCCCTTCTTTAAAATAGCATCGTGTTTGCGTGCGATGGTTGGATAGCACTTGTGAAACCCTGACAACTGGAGCTCTGCTCAAGTGACTATTTCTTTGAAGGATAGAAGAGAGAAAAAGACATTAAGAGAGAAATAAACTGCTGATGATAATGCCCACACTTCTGAGAGAGGACGGAGACTTGGTTTGGCCTGATGAAATGATCTCTACTGATTGTTTTCTGAAGTAACTTGATAAAGGATGGATGTGTGGGAGGGCCAGGGTGTCTCCACTTCAAGCACATACTGACCTGGCTGACAAGAACAAAATTGCACCGATCCTGCTCTTTAGCACGGTATTGATAGTATAACTTTATTTATATAGCACTGTCAAAAACTGTGTTACAGAGTGCTCTGAAGTCAGATAAAATCAGACGTTAAAAAGAGAGAAAATCATTGTAATGCTTCGTAGAACAACGGGTAACCGTTAGAAATTTATTGTGAGATTGAAGGAACTGAGTAAGCAACGTTTTGCTGATTTGCAAATAAAAAGCTGTCTAGACGTCTAGATTAAAACAAGTCTAAATTTGGTTGAAAAGGGAGTTTGTTTTTTAAATCTAGGATGCATGTAACCGTTGACTCATCAGCTTTTAAATTACTTATGTTTACCTGTGAAGCAGATCCCAAATACATTTAAATCAGCAGAAATTGAAGAAAGGCTTTAAAGAGTTATTAGGAAATTAATTGATTTGATAAAGTGTGTGACTGTGATATGTAGAGCTTATGCTGCCTTTTGGCCAGGTCTCTATTGTATAACAAATGATGCATCTCAAGAGACTTCCTGGTTAAATAAATAAAATAGTGTGCACACTAACAAAAGTTGAAGAGATACAGTGTGTGAGGAGTCTTTGGTGATTACACCCCATCATGACGTGAAACCTAGACATCCAAAAAAGTTAAGTTTTCAGCCAGGACTCCCTAAAACTCACTAATGAACACATTATATCTCCGAAGTTATAAGCAGGAAGTCACTGCACCCGGCCAAGAAATAGTACGGCGCATAACTCCCTGTAAAACCACAAATTATCAATTTTACTATTGGATTTTTGTATGAATTAAACAAACAAGATACGTCTTAAATAATTAGTGAACTTTAGAGGTGCTGGTAGGCAGATTTTGTTACTGTTGGACACAGTCAGGCTAGCTGTTTCCCCGTTTCCAGTCTTTGTGCTAAGCTAAGCTAACCGACTGCTGGCAGTAGCTTCATATTTAGAGCACAGACACGAGAGTTATATCGATCTTCTCATCAAACTCTCGGCAAGAAAGCAAATGAGTGTATTTCCCAAAATGTCAAACTATTCCTTTAAATTCACAGTCATGATTTGTGGCCTGCCAAAAGCGTCTGAACAACTACTACTGTATTATAACTGACTTTTTTTTTTACAGTCAAAATTATTTCCTTCAAAGGTAACGATCAACTTCTCACAATAGAGCTGAGTTACATTCCACTAAGTTTCTGACAGGTGTCATATCACATTTGTGCAGCCGTAGAGGCATTATAAAGCACGGTTCGACTAAACCGGTCGTCAGTGCGGATTTTCTCGCACACATGGACAGCTCCCCTGCTGTGAATGTCAAGTGCGAGTTATTGAACAGAGTCGGAGGGAGGGGAGTCTCTCACTGATCCTGGGCAGTTCTCCACCGCTCCTTAGCCTCTGGCGCTCGGCAGGTAAAGCACAATAAGCTCCAGCTCAGTCAGACTTGGGGGTTTATTTACTTAGACCCTGCTCAGAGTGTCTGACTTCATTTCTCAAACACCCTTCATTTCCCAGTGCCGGTAGCGCCTCAGCGTCCTAGCATGTCAGTCCCAATCACTCCCGCCTCACTTGTCTCAGGTTTGTGTTGGAGAAAGCAAGAAAAAGAAGGACTTAACTGAGCTTTTTACGTGTGTTTTTGTCTCTCCTTTTTTTTTTTTTCATCCAGCTCTGTTCGTGTCCAAACACAATTTATTATGTTTCATTTTTCAAGAAAGCCGTGGCACGGGGGACTAAAAGAGACTCCGTAAAAAGCCATGAAGTGTCGAGCCAGACCTCATGACACCTTCGTTTGCTGTCTTTGAGTAAAAGGCTGTTTTTTTCTGCTTTAACAAAACAAGCAAATTGCATTCTCTCTGTCCTCCGGCTCTGGATGTTATTTGTCGCCTGCCAAAGCAGCTTCACACCGTGCCTTATCTCTCTTTTAAATTGGCCACACAATAACAGCATCCTTTCTGCAAAGTTGTCCCATTATAATTGTCATAGGTAAACACATTGCCTGTTGTAGACCTTGAATTCTATCAGTCGTTCTCTCTGCGTCTCCACTCCCAGCAGACATCTGCTTTGAAATGTTAGTTATCAGGTCAGCAGATCCTACCCCTTTATTTATTCCAGCAAGCTTTTTTTTTTTTTTTGCTCCAGGACATTCAGCACTCGACTGGGGATGTGGTTTATATGTGTGTGAATATTTGTTATGTGTGTGCCTGTATTTGTGTGTGAGAGTATGTGTGTCTACTGCTGGAGTGGCAAATGGCTAATGAATAATGCAGGGTAATAGTGATGTGTTGACAGCTCAGACGGCTGAGAGCTGCTGAGCTGTGTATCAGTGATAATGTGCCATTTCCCTTCTGTGCTCCTCCACTCCCTTATTACAACAAATTGCATTTTTTGTAATTTCACCTCCCCACAACCCCAGTGTCTGTGTGTGTGTGTGTAAGAGAGAGTTTGTTGGACTACCAAAACTAAAAGCACTACATTGTGCACTTGGGGCCTTAAACACACATTTCACAGTAAAGTTGTCTGAAACTCTTTAATTTCTTAACTTAATTTCAGCTTCTTTCCGCCATTTACACTCACTGAGTTTGACTTTTGTGTGGTCGCAAAGGATAGTCGTGTATTTGGAGTCTGCCCTCGTATTTACTTACCCAATAAAATAATAATTCTAAATCAGAAGATAAACAAATGTGAGTTTTTCCTACTGGGAAATTTAGTCCAGTAGCAAGTAAAGGTATAAGGATGAAGTAAACCGTTAACTTCATCACCCAAATTCCCACTTAGTTTAGTGCATGCAAGGTGTCAGACCAATGAGCAGGATACATTGGGGGAGGGGGGGGGGGGTAAATATGTATTTTCAATTATACAGTATAATTTACTCAGTTCATGTTTTTCAGAAGTTGGAGGGGAATCGTCCTCGATTTATAATTGGCAGTTAAATATTGTGAGTTTTTAAGGGTCCTTGAAGGTCTTTAAATTACTATTTTAAGCCAAGAGACAATATATTACAGAACAAGACCAAGAGTCTACAGCCACACCAGCAGCTCTGTGAAGCTGTACTTTGGAACAGTAGTACTTTGAGCTAAATGCTAACACCAGCATGCTAACCATGTTCAACATATTCACGATCTTAATATAGCATCTTAGCATGCTAACATTTGCTAATTAGCACTAAAGTATTGGACGAATTAAAATGTTTACCTGATGATGGTGGTAGATGAAAAGTTAAGGAGTCACCAAAGTTATTACAATTTATCCTGACGGGGGCATGAATGTGTGTATCAAAGTTGATGGCAATCCATCCTGTAGTTGTCAAGATATTTCACTCAAAATCACAAATGTTAACCTCATGGTGGCGCTAGAGGAAAAGTCAGGAGATAACTGAAGTAGGATTCAGCCTCTGGGCACCATGAACGCCTGTACAAAAGTTCATGGCAATCCATCCAATAGTTGTCGAAATATTTCAGAACTAAAGGGATTTCCATCCCTAGAGTCATACCACTAGCATGGCTAGAAATCCAAACTATTAGAATATATTTGACAGTTTTTTGTTATCTGGTCACAATGATCTTCACTGAGTGGGGTGGCGGAGTGTCGGGGGCCACTTGGACTCATATTTTCTCAAATCATGGCTACGGCCCTGTAGCCAAACAATGATTCAACGAGCATCCAGCTCATGAAACGTTTTCAGTTTCTGTAATAATCACACTGTCGGCTAGGTCTTAAAAACAAATCCTCAGCAGCAGGAGTGCAGGACACATTTTATTTGTTAATCTGCAGCAACAGAGGTTCATTTGGAATAAACAGAAGAAAAACACAGTTGAACTGACAATGATAAGAGCACCACCTACAGAAATTCTAACTTCATCAACTTGAGCACCAAGGACACAGACGACAACAGTATCATTCACATAATTTGACTGATAAATGAACTGGTAAAGAGTATTACCGAGCACCAAAGGTAGAGACGTACTTCACGAGGAAAGCAGCGAAAAGCAGCAGTGGTAATCAAGGTGGTCATGAGACTGTCCGTTATCAGAAAGTTCATAGTTTCGATTCCCACAACAGATTTGTCTCTTTGCAGCATCGTGTCACGTCGAACTGTCCTTGAACAAGATGCTGCAGCCTCCACCTGCTCAGTGTTCACCAGCAGCCCTGATAACCGTGAATTGTAAAAATGTGGAATCTACACTCTGTAAATGTTTCTCCCGTGTTAGAATTTGACCCCCTTGCATTTAATGATGCATGTGTTTGCATAATGTTTTGCAGTGACTGGAATATATTGAAGGAGGTCACCACAAGCCAAAGAGTGCTTGGTAAAGTTGGCTTTTTGTGAACCCAGTAAATGCAATGTCTAGACTATGGCCTTCTTATAATAAGAATAATTATCGGCATTAAAACTGTTGTTAGAACCACTTGGATACTGTAACACTGAAGGTTTAAACTGAAAACAAGATACAAGTTTCATATCCATTTTTGATGGCCTCATGGGGTTGCTATAATGATTTTTATTGGGTTTTAAAGATTGTTATTGTGCAATTTTATATGTTTATATGTCTGTCTTGGTTTTTAACATCTTGGCACCGTGTTTGAATCATCTCATATTATGGAATCAATGTGTTTTGTAGAGCCATAAATAAATTAAACATATTAAAGGTAAAAATGTATATCTTTATTAGGTTATAACTTCCCCACTGTCAGTTTGACTCAGAACCTGCGAAACACATGGCATCCTTACAAATTACAACCACTGGCCTTATGGGGTCACTTTTATTAAAGGTCAAAATTTTAAACTCAAATGCAACATTTTGAAGACAGCTCTGTAATGCAGATCCGTGTCAGTGCCATCATTCACCCCCACTGTCTCTTTTTCTGCTTTAATAAGGTCTGCGTTCATAATGGCTCGTAATCATATTTCAGAATTGTGTATAATTTGAAAAACTAGCAGCAATGGACATTTGACAAAAGGCAATTAATGACATGTCTTTTCCATCAATGTGCTACGTGCTGTCACTTAGCACGAGAAACGTAGGAGAGATGTTTCTCAGTGACATGAAGAATAGTTCACATGGAGCAGGATGGATAATGACGTCAATTGTTTGGGAAATTACCCTCTAGTTATCATTCAGACCTGCATCAGCCGTGCCCCAGCTGCTTTCACAGCACAACAATATGATGGAGAGGAGGAGTTAATTATTTCTGATTCACAACAAAATAAAATATGTCTACTACACACAACTCTGGATATTAAATATTTTTAATGAGCTGATTTCAAGCAGTTGGAGAGCTTTGTGATTTAATTTGCAAGCAGTGCTCATGTTAATGTGAGTTCACCTGTTTGGTGACTTCACAACAAGGTTTGGTGAACTGAAATTTACTCTACAATAACCATGACTATAAGCAGATCAGCTACAGTCTAAAACATCCTCCTGCTTTCCTGTACAGGCAGATGATTTAGAACAGTGGTTCCCAACCTAGAGGTCGCAAAACAAATCTGAGGGGGGTCAAGAGATGATTAACGGGATAGGACAGCAGAGAAAACATTTTTCTGCTGCACCAAATTATGTTTATTTTTTAATACTTTCCTCTAATCTCCACCACTTTGGTCCAGATTGAAATATCTCAACAACTATGGGATGGATTTCCATGAAATTTTGTACAGACATTTGTGGTTCCCAAATGATAAATCCTAACGACTTTGGTGATCCTCTGACTTTTCCTCTAGCGCCACCATCAGGTCAAAATGTTTATTTGTCCAATACTGTGGTTTTGACTACATATCTGCAAAACTAATGACATTTCCATCAGCCTCAGCATGCTAACAAACTAAACTAACATGGTGAACATGGTCAACATTATACCTGCTAAAAACATCAGCATGTTAGCATTGTCACTGTGAGCATGTTAGCATGCTGGCATTAGCATTTAGCTCAAATCACAGCTGTGCCTAAGTACAACCTCACAGAGACGCTGGCGTGTCTGTAGACTCGTAGTCTTGTTTTCCTGTGAATTACTGAATACTTTTACCACAGACAATTATTAATTTGTTATTTGGTTGAACTGGTCTCAGCTGGTAGACTCATGCATCGGGTGATGAGGGGGAACAAGTAGACATTCCTCCAATTTTTAAGCCAAAAATCTTGGGAATCAAATTTAGAACATTCTGAACCAGAGTTTGTGTTGACCGCTGTCCAAGGTGCTGATCCTGAAACAGCCAGGGAGGCAGGAGCTGTCCAAGGTACTTCGACAGATTCCTGCTGATAACTGACAGGATGCATCATGGCTAACAGGATTTGCTCTTCCAAACATCCTTGTTATTTTAGGAAGTATGCCAGTAAATTCTGCTGGGTTTCTTCTTTAGATTGCTGTTTCTGTGCACCACTTTAATAATTTCATCTTGGTCCTGTCTTATGGAGGACCACAGAGTCATCAAAATGGTTATAACGCATTCTAGTAACTGATATCTAATAGGCCAGTAAAAATAGGAATTAATTAAAGATTTTACACTTAAATAAATTAATCCATCATTAAATGGTTAAAGAAAATTCACTTTGTTAATTCAGCTATTTATTTATTTTTTAAAACTGTATTTTCAAATTAATTTAGAAAAGTATTTGGTACAGTATATGGCTATTTTTAATTGATGTATTTATTGATTGATTTATGATGTTTTCTTTATAAATCCCTTTTTATTTGACCTATTTATTGGTGGCTTATATGAATATGTAAATTCTTTTGATAATCCATCTTTTGTATTTCCCATTTAAATATCAAATAATTAATTAACCAATAATTCAGTGAATTTATCAGTGGATTAGTCTATTCATTTGATATTATTTTTTATTAATTCCTGTAATTATTGTCCAGTTAGATATCAATGAATAGAATGTTTTATAACTATTTACATGACACCTGTGGTCTTCCATAATCTCTATGCTGATACTGTATCACACTGTGGTGATGCTGCCATTTTTTTCCCTCCTCATTATCAGTATCATGCTGTGCACTCTACTTAATTCATACAAGGTCTAAGGCTCCTTGCAGTATCTTGCATTGCTGAAAGGCAGGGGGCTCTCTGGGAGTGCGGGGCCACCTGCTTTGCAGGGGGCTTCGGTTGTACACTTTATGACCCACTTCAGACGTTACTAGTCTGGTTTCGACAAAAGCTCGAGCGAAGATGCATCTCAACACTGTGTTCTGTCTTTGAAAATGATCAAAGCTTAGATTTTTTAACTCTGATAGGTCAGAACTGATACACCACCAGTCTCATGCTGATGAAAGGATTATGCATGTTTTTATTGACTGGCCCACGGGGTTCATGCATCATTCACAGACATGCTGTTGGCTTGTTGTGGTGAGCTGTTCAACAATCCAATAAAGTGTGTTTCTTTTCTCAGCCTTTGAACATTTTTTATATATACTGTTAATGTACAAAATATTAACTGGATCGTTAAAAACAGAGAAATTACTGAAACTTGCAGTATGACAGACATCTGGTTATACACCTGAGGGCTGTCTTGCTGTGCTGTAGACGCATTTACATTCACATTTACATTTTTGATCCCTAGCTAATGCTCTTATCCAGAGTAACCTACAATTAGAACAGCTGTTTGAATCATTTTAATTCACTCACATCAACTGCGTTACAAGCACACAAGAGCAAAGAGTACAAAGGTCAGAGAAACGGCATCCTGGAAACTCTAGATGTTTTTTTTATTGTAATGCAAATGAGTTTTAACTTTTTCATGCAAATGACTGTTACACTTAAAGAGCTGTCCTTGTGTGTTTGCAGGATCCAATCCGGCTCCTACCTCAGCACCGGCTGGTTCACGCTCATCCTCGCCATGGACATGTGCAAAGAGATCCATATCTACGGCATGATAAATGACACCTACTGCAAGTAAGACGCCAACTGTCAACCCCCACACCCCCTCCTCCTTATTGAGATGAAAAATGCAAACAAAACTTTGAAAACTAGATTCAAATTCACAGCAGCGCAGGCCAATCGCAGCCTCCCATAACCGCAGACTGCCCAGTTGGAATACATTTCCAATGCCTCAGTTTGGATTTAATGGCTGAATTTCTATGCTGAAATCCATATTGGGTTCTCTGTGCCGTGAATACCATTATGTTTTCCTGCCTAGAATACCCAGCAGGCTGCAGAGTCTCCGTTGCTGCATGTGGCTGGGCTGCAGCACCCAATTCCTCCCCTGCTTAAAGTTTTATTTGTATATCAGCCCGTCATCTTCTCTCTGACTCTTGGGTGAGTGATTATTGTCTGGCTGCGAAGCCATAGGAGGGATGAGAAACACGATGTTGTTGCTCCGGGCACGGCTGCTCAGTCTCAAGTCATCCCAGCCTTGATGGGCTCACCTTCTCTCTCCCTACACCTCCCCTCCGCTCTCGCAGCTCAACCTGAGCTCTCTCTATCCCCCCAAATCAAACACTTTTACCTAATGCGCGGTGAAAATCCTACCTTTTATCCTCTCTGTGTTCCCCGTGCACAGCGGGAGTTGAAATATAAACAGATCCAGACGCATGGCAGAGAGGAGTGATAATTCAACCAGCACGGAGGATTTTATGATTCAGTGAGGCAGTTAAGGGGTGGTATCTCCCTGCCTGTCTCTCACTTATGTCCTTCTGTCCCGCGTGAGACAGGAGGAGACTGTGTTGAGTTTCTGAATGGACAATTTAGTGTCACACAAAGTACTGCTGACAGCCGACTGCTCCAGTACAACAAGAAGGAGCGATGTTTTGTGTGACGATGTTCCAAGCTTTAGTCGGAATTGACCTCAGCAGTTGTGTGGTAATAGAGAGCTTCAACAGGTGCTGCAGAGAGGGTGAAATTGAATTTATTTGTTAACACTGGTGAGCACCACAGTGTGACATCGAGAGAAGAGAGGCAGATTGGGATGTGTATTACTGTAAGCTGGCAGACAGCCATAGTTGCTTTTTTGTGGACTCGCTGGCTGGATGTGATCTCTTCTGTCAGTGTTCATTCTCCCAGTGAAATTGTTACACAAGTCATCCCCTCATAAAGCCGTCACTCGCTATTAGAAACCAACTGCAGAGTGCACAATGAATCTACTCTACTGCTCCGTGCTTACTTCTGTTTTTATTGATTCCTCGTTCTTTTTAATGGTTTGAAGATGCGAACTGTAAACAGAGTGAGTCATCATGAAATTCAGGTCAGAATGGCTCAACTTTCCTACTGTACATTGCTCAGCTTTCAGATTTCCTATTTTGAATGAATATCATCATGATGTTTTACAAATAAATTCAGTTTAGTAAAAATAAGTTTTTCAAATGAGAGAAACCTGCTGAGTGGAGGATTTTGCCCGCGGAAGCTTCAGTTCAAACTGCTGAACGCTGTCCTGAAGGATCTTCACTTTAATAGTTAAATCATTTAGTTTGCCTATTATTTCAAGATTTCTGAATAAGCATTGGCTCTTAATTTTGTCTCACAAGCAAAATCATAGTAAAACAATATACTATTATATCTATTATTTATGTATATGCACAAAAAATGTAAATAAGTAATAGAAGCATTTGAAACTGATATTGCACAGTCAAAGCAAAAGCAATTTTCAGGATAAAAGTATGTATTGTATGCCGGGTTTGGAATTACAGACATCTGTGTTACTTTACAACACAACATTAAATATACTTAAATATACTGTATGTCCAAAGCAATTAACCGTTTTCCACTGTTGTACATTACAGTCTCCAAATGTGTAAAACAAAAACGTCAGTAACCAGTTTAGTTAGTTTTAAATTGCAGCTTGCTTGGAATAATTGACTTGAACAACAGAAATTTGTAACAATAACACAATATGATTCAGCTGAAAGTCAATAACATGATGATATAATTTCAGCCCAACGCTACTTTGAACCTTCTTTGTGACGTTGTGACGCGCAGCTCTGATTAAATCTGTGCTGATCTGATTAAATGTGATCCATCAACCAATCACTGAGCTGAGCTGAATCAGAAAGATCCTGTCGCGTCTCATCTCATTATCAATGTAGTTATGACAGTTGAAACAGTCACCTCACTTACTGAATGCATGCCTTGTCTGTCTGTGCCATTGCTTGTTTTCCCTGAAGCTTAATAATCCCAATTCCATCCATCCATTATCTATACCGCTTATCCTCAGAGGGTCGTGGGGGGCTGGAGCCGATCCCAGCTGATGTTGGGCGAGAGGCGGGGTACACCCATGGACTGGTCGCCAGTCAATCACAGGGCAGCCTAATAATCTTAATATTATATATTTTAAAAAATGTATAAATTTCTTCTGACGTTATCAAAGGCGCTCTTTATTTCAGGTGAGGCCGAGAGCCTCCACTATAAGACACTGCAGGAAACCCTGCAAAAGGTACCTGGCCAAAGTGGCAGGATAAAGTAGTTGTCACATGGGAACACACACAGTTTACAATAATTACAAAATGGGACCTGAAAGAGATTAAATGATGTCCTTGTTTTTAATAAACTGGGTGAAATTATATCTCTGTCTTTCTTTCTTTCCTCTCCCCTTCAGGACGGAGGGTTACAGAAAGGTTCCCTACCACTACTACGAGGCGGGCAGCCGGGACGAGTGTGCAGAGTATCTGCTCCATGAGAGCGCCCCCTACGGCGGCCATCGCTTTATCACGGAGAAGTCTGTGTTCGCCAAGTGGGCCAAAACTCACGCCATCAAGTTCTTCAACCCACCTTGGCAGCTGTCGTGACCCTGGCTGAACCAACATGGAAATACTACATCATCATCATCATCTGGGGACCAGCTGAATCTCGACACTGACAGAAAGTGTGTTCCTTAATGTGCACAAACATCCACTTTTGGCACAAATTCAACTCCATATCCATTATAAAAGGTTGAGTGAGGGTTGCATGTCCTGGCGAATATCCAGGAAGTGCTTTTTTTTTTGGTCACTCAATTAGACAGACTTAAAAAAAAACATATCTCCTGCCTCCTTTTCACCTGAATTTGAGAGCTGAAGAAACGCCGCTCTTCATTGACTAATCGATCCATTCGCTGCTCCGTGAGTTTAGCAAAGGGTGGCTCAAAGACTAACTTTTTAAATAAAAGGAGAAAACAACATGAAGAAGAAACAACCATCCGTCAACTTGCAGTGACCTCAGCGGCTCACATGTCCGCAGGCACCGTACATCGCAACGGCTGAATTAAAACATTTTTTCAGGACTGTAGTTGAAGAAGAGCTCAGCTGCTGCAGAGATGAGTCACGTTGCCATGGACGTCTGACGAGCTCGTCTGCTCTGTTTCCCCTGCGGGTCAGTCTTCTTCTGTCAGGCTGTAATTTATCTATAACGAGTATCATTCATGCCTTCATCTGTGTTTGTCTGAGGGACTATTGAAGGCAGGTTTCAGTTTACTCTTGATTTGTCCAAGGAAGCTTCAACAAACATGATCTTTTCATTTCAGTCAAACTCGAAGGTAAACCAGATGTTTAGATGTGAATCAGTTTTTTTCTTATCATTATGCTTGGTTGTTATGCCGTGTGTTAACTCACACAACTTAAAGATGTCAGCTTTTTTTCTTTCATAATGCTGTGAAATTGAATTTCAAGAGACATGTTTTGGCGTTGGCTTGATGTGCCGGATGGGTTGCTAATTTATTCTGCAGAGATAAGTTCCTAACTCTCTTTAACAGTGTGCCATTGACAATGTGAGCATCACAGCACATAGAGCAATGTGCAATTAGAAACTCCATCCTTTCGGAAGGAGTTAAATCATTTGTGACCCCGCAGAGGGAGAGATTTATGTGTGCAGTGAAACCATTTGAAGTTAATTGTATTCTATTATCATTTTGTGCCTGCAATATACTCCGCAGTTCATTGTATAGAGACAGAGGCAGATTCTCTGTCTCTGTCCCGCTCATATTCTCATCCAGCTTTGTGCCTCTTTGTGTACAGTATCACTGTGTGAACACATCTTCCCATTTGTCTTTGAACGCAGCGTGCGCGTCTCCTGGTTCGGGCCATTACATTTGAATGCATCTGTTCCGGGACAGTGAAGAATAATCAGTGAAGTGCTGAGGTGTGTAGGTTGGCTGGTAGGTCTGGAGGGCTGAGACACTCTGCCTGTGACCGTGACCACCCCCACCCCCACCCTCTCCCGAGGATGTGATTAGTGTCCCGGTCAGAGCTGCGGCCCAGAGGGGAGGACTGGAAGGATTCAAAGACTTCTAATTTAGGCGACTTGATGCACAGGGTCCCTGACGACTGTAATGTACTGCAGCTGAGCTTCACAGTCTCACTCCTACTGCAGAGTGCTGTTTGCTATCACACTCCATTTTGGGCTATTTCTCAGTAAGCATTGATTTGGTGATTTACAGGTCAAAAGGCATGTACTGTAGGTTAAAACTGGCAAGTTTTTGGATGTGGTGGCAGGGCCGCGACAACCATCGAGGACTCTGAGGTCATGTTCTGAGTTATAGCAACTTGGGAGTTTACATAGTGTAGTGTGGTGAGGATTTATAAGCCAATTACAGCATTTTTAGACTAAGTATGTTTGAATATGACTAATTTTAGGCCAATAAATATAAAAATAGGTTTCAGCATTTATCCCCCAGAATGGCAGTGCATGGCAGTGTGAAGAAGGCTTTGCAATAAGATTTAGATCGTCACGTTGGGAAGTAAAATTTACAGATAGTATGACTGAGCAGTTCAATTAAATTCAAAATACTTTATTCGTCCCTCAAGAGGCAATTCAAGGAAAGCGAGCCTGCAAACAGAAGTACACAGACAGTTAATTTACACACATAAAAAGCCATCTAAAAATACAAATATGACAATGTTACAAAGAGTTTATACACAGGCCAGTCCATAGCTGGCCAACAATATCCAACACCACATAGGCTCATATAGTATGTAATAAAATGTAAGAAGTCAAAAGTGCAAGTGCATTTATCAACCTATACTCATAAAACTGACCATTCAGTTAACTGAATAAATATAAAATTCCAAATTAAAAAATGTAAAATGAAGAGTAGCCTCTTTTTGTTTTTTGGTCAAAATTATCTGAGGGTGGTGGGGTGTGTTTTGGGGGGACTCATGACCTCTGTAGTTCTAAAATCCATGTAACTAATGTTTCAACAACACTATAATTTAATGCAAACCAGGTCCGAACTACACATTGAAACATATTTCTTGAAAAAATGATTATATATAACACAGACATGTATAGAAACTAGCCCCTTTCCACTGCGTTTTGCAGGACCCCAGGAACCTTTTTAGGAACTCTTCCTGCATTTCAACCAGAGGAAACGGGGTCTAAATTTTGTTCCTGGCCCCCAAAAGTGTCCCTACTCTTTCAGATGGCCCAGGAACTTTTAGGCTGGAACTCGCTGTACTGTAAGTGTCCCTGATCGGTCAAACACAACATTCATTCACACAGGAAGCAAGCAAACACTGGTTGCCACTAGTGTTAATTAATTAGGACTAACAGTGGAAATTGCTTCTAATGTTTATTGATGTTGATGCTTCTTCAGACACAAGTGTTCTGCCATTTTCTGGTTTCCTTTCCGCCTCACGTTGCATGTCTCCCTGGCAACATCTATTCACAATGTATCATGTCCTCATGCAACTGTAAACTACAAGGAACAGCATAATGACTGTTGTTGTTGTTGTTGTTGTTGCATCGTGTGTAAAAATTGCATCTCAAACTAAGCTGTCATTTGTTGATCCATTATCAGTCCAATTTGCCTGATGTTCACTGTTCTTCAGATGCAGTGGAAACAAACAGAAATGTACAGTTCAGTTGCTAATTTTGTTTTGTTGTGAGTTTAGTTGTTTTGGTTACTTAGCACCTAAAACTAATTTGGCTGAAAAGGGGGCCAATTAACTTTTCAAAAAAATGTAGGTATGATTGTTTTGTCAAACTACTATTACCACGTTTGAGAATGAACTTTCATGCACACTGAAGAGAAGTCCTAAAACTGCTATGGATGAATGAGCTTGCATGTCAACTGATCCATCCCCATGACAACGGAGCGATCTCCTTCCTCTATTGACGATTGTGTGACACGGTTGAAAGCTCCAGAAAAAGCTAATATGTGGAGGAATGTTTTTGGATTTATTCCCAGGCGTCACAACCCTGCACTCTGGGTTCTTGTGCGTCAGCAGCATGTTTGGAAACATGTTTTGGCTTCTCTTGCTTGAACAACAGGAAAATCTGATCTCTTTCGGTTTTCCAGACGGAGTAAGCTACCCTCAGCACTTACAAAGATTGTCCTACAACTCAAAACTCATTGTAAGTCAACCTAGCTGACAAGAGCATCAGCAAAATGTAAAAACGCCCTGTTTTAAATTCCTCCCGGTGTAGGGCAGCTTATAGGAGACGGCCGTAACACAGGCAGGGTCATGGTTCCGATTTCCTCGGGGACGGCACGTGCTTGAGAGGTTTGCAGTATCCCACCACTGCGAGCAGCTGCGCATCAAAGTATTCACCACATGATATATGTAAAGCAGAAACGTCTTGCAGTATTATTTTTCCTGTTCAGAAAGCCTGAACATAAGATCTGGGCCTCGGGAAGAGTTGGAAATTATACTTCTTTCTGTTCCTGCGGGAAAACCGCCCTTGATACTGAAGCGTGAATTCATACAGTATGCCATGCATGTTACATGATTAACATCTTCTATACGTTTTCACTTAGCCCGTGATTGTGCAGTCGTCTGGCAGCTCTCCACCAATCAGTTTTACCTCTGCTGTACAGTATATCCACCATACATTGTAAATTCACACCAAGATAAGATATTAAGTTTTTGCTGGGACACATGTTTTGTCATCCCATGACTCTTAGCTGTGTTATGGTGCATTATTTGAAGATCTGTTTAAAGTCGTTTACTCACAACTGGAAGAAGAGCACCGTGTTCCTTCTGTTCATCTTCCATCCTCCTTTTGTTGATTTTTTTTTTTTAATAATGTTGTTGTTGATGCAGTGGTTTGTGTGCAGCATTTCTTTTTTTTCTGCTGCAGGTCGCATGTTGCCAACATTTTTTGCTGCTTCAGGCGGTGCTCTCGGTTATTTTCTGATCAACAAACACTCCATTGTTCTCAGCCAGAATACACTGGAAGAATGCCCACAGATGTATTATACAGCATATTATGGAGAAAACGCCCTCCTATAGGCTCCCATGAATCATCTACGGCTCACAGGATAACGACTGTAGATGCATTTGCTATGAATAAGTAACACCATGAATAAAAGTGTGAGCAGAGTGGGAGGATAAATATTAAATACAGTGATACTTTTTTTGTTTCAAGGAGATTTCTTTAACTTAAGTTTGACTTTCTTGCTGCGACTTAGATGAGAAGTGATGCTCTCATATCTGTACGGTTCCCCGTGTTTCCAGTGTTTGTGCTAAGATAAGCTAGGCTAACCACCTGCTGGCTAAAGCCTCATATTTACTGTACAGATATTAGAGAGTGGTATCAATCTTCTCATCTAACTCTGCCAAAAAGTGAAGAAGCCTATTTCCTAAATGTTGACCTTTTCCTTTAATAACATTTTTGCCCTGAATTCTTTTGTTTTCATTTAAACCGGCCTCATTTCATGTTCTGAGCAGTGAAGTTTGCCCTCAAATGGTTGCATCCGTCCTCAAACCTGAAGCAGACTTTTCTTTTCTTTGTACCTCGCTGTATATACGCAAATGAAAAAAAACAAAAGAACATTGCTTGTCCTCAGCTGCTCGGCAACAGAAGTGGCAGTGGAATGAGCTCGGATTGTTCACTCGTTGTATAATGCAAGTTAATAGGCAAATTGAAGGTCACTTCTCTTTAAACAGTGCAGGCTTTAAAAAACAGAGTCCTGATTAAAACGTCTGTCTCGAGGTCTACGGGAACAAAGATGTAAATTCCATTATTCCGTTTAAAATGCTCTCATTATTTTGGCTCTTTTTCCTGCTGTGATCAGTCGAGGTAATTACTGTTATGTTTTGGAGTCAAGAGTTCGGATTTTTAAAGAACTTTTGATTGTCTGACTCCACATCGAAACCTTTTCAGTTCACCATGTAGCGTTTTACTCATTCGCTCCTGACTGTTGTACTTGTTGCCATTTTCTCAAATGCCTCAAGTGCTTTCTTACATTGAAAAACTCTTTATTTTCTCTTTTCCCATGTGCATGTCTTACAGTTGTTTTTGTGTTGTAAAGCACTTTTCCTTTTTCATTTTCACATCAAGTGTCCTTGTGAAATGTGTAACTTTGGGTGCGTGTTGAGTTACATAGAATGTAATATAACACTGAGGCTGTTATAATGAAAGAAAAGTTGTTTTTGCTAACACAGCTAATACACTTCTTTTATTCGTGGTGAAATAACATCCAAATGCTGCATGGATTATTGCAGGTTATTGAAATGTACATTTTGTTAAAAAATAAGTAGTATTATATGTATTATTCTGTCATTTGCTGTCTGCGTATTAGCTAAAATGAGATATATTGTAAATGTTCTTATTTTTACCAACATGGATTCTGTCCTCTGTGTCTTTTATTCTGTGTGGGGATTAAAGAAAACCTTAAACCCTGTTATATGGTTAAATTCCTTTCTAAACAAAACAAACCATAAGCAGCACCAGAAAGTAAGAGACCTGATGAAATGTGTTCATGTTATATGAATGGAGCCCAAGCCGAGCTGTCATCTCAAACCTGGCGTCTCATGAGATTTTTAAAACATCAGTGAAGGAGCAGAGATGTGCTGAGTTCAGGCAGTTCTCAGGAGTTTCTGTGAGCATGAGAGTTTTTTTATGTAACCTCTGCATAAACGAATATGAGTCTGAAATAGTAATACGCACATTCATGGTTTTTATGCTACAGTAATGAATAAAGTATCAAGATAGGAAATTAAAGGGGCGCTCCAGCAGTTTAATAGTGCATTTTCATAAATTTGGGGAACTCACAAGATTAAAGAAAGCTGAAATAACCTGACTGCAAAAACACACAGGATCCTACATTCCCCCCCCCCCCCGCCTTGTAAACACCAAACGTCCTTCAAAATCCATGTACCTCAGGCTTATAGTTACATTTGTAGTCACCTAAAAAATGCATTCATATACTACTAATTTGCAACAGCAAATACATTTTGCAAGAGACTTAATGCTCCTGTATTATGTTTTCTTCAACATAATGAGGAAATGTTTTATAGGAAATGTTCACACTAAATGTATCTGTAAAACCTTGTTATTTGTTTTCCCTATAATATTCGCTCGTTGCAACTAAATCATGATTAACGCTTTTACGGTTATGTTTAGGCAACTCAAAGCACTTGGTTAAGATTAGCAAGAGATAAAGGTCTTGTTAAAAAAAAGGTCTTCGGTGACAAGAGATAGGAGGTGTTTACTGTCTCTATATTTAACCTGAACCACAATCTTTTCTTAACATAATCTTTAACAAAGAGTTTTTGTTGGCTAAACTTACTGTACCGACATGCAGGAGGCAAACTTACCAGTAGGTCTCATGTGTCTGTGCATGTACAAAAAGTTAACAATCAGTTGACTGGAAAAAACATTGTCAGTGAACATAATCCACGCAGCAATTACATTTCCTTCAAAAACATATCAGGAAAAATCATTTAGTAGTATACAAATTTACAACTGTTTTCAAAGGCTGAGAAGTACTCCTCATAATCAGTCAACTGACCTTTATGTGCAAAATCAGTGAAGTTCACCTTTAAAATGTGGGTTGTCTGAGCCCTGACGCTGGATGTTTTCAGTTTCAGGACTGACTACAGAAGTGGGTGGACAATAGCGCATCATTTAACTCTCATTTAGAAAAATACTAATCTCTAACTGTCATGTAGTTCCCAAGCTGATGCCAAGTCTCGCCTTTTGTGGTATTTATCAAAAATGTTCCACAGCACAGCAAGCTAAGCTTGGATAATGTTGTTATACCCCTGCTTTGGCTTTAGTTGAATTCACTGACAGTTTGAGTTGTTGTCTGCCAGAGCTGACCAACACAAACACAATGTCTCCAGCCCTGCAGTTACAGAAGCTGATGTGTTCATGAACATGTACTTCTGCTTCATTCAGCTCAGTCTCTGAACATTGTGCCAATTATATCTTATAAGATAATACACCAAGGTGTGGGGCATCCATGTACTGAGCTGACAGCATCAAATCAGCAGGCTCTTCATAAAAACTAAATATCTGTGAGCGCGGCTCCAAAGCCCAAAGTGCTGGATGGAGCCATACAGGGAGCTCACCGTCTGAGCAATGGGAGTAATGGACATGATGTAATTTGCACAAGCTTACAACAACAGAGAAAGTAATGAACCGTTGTGTAAATGGAAAAGAGAAACTGATTTTTCAGTCTAGCCTACCTTGAAGAGAGAGAAACACTCCTCCATTTTCACTTCAGTTACCTTGACTGTGTTAGACCTCAATTAAATACCAGCCTGGCCACATATTTACATGATTTTACTGTCATGCCTTTCTTTTTGTTTTGTTTTGCTGGCAACTGTCACACGGCACTGTTTTCTGTTATGTTCACGGCTTAACTGCGAAAGGTCAGCGAGACAACTGGAATATTTTCAGTTTAGTGTTTGCAAATTTGTTCTTGCAGAGTGTTTGACCTCTGGAACATATGCAGGAGGATGTGCTCTCTAGAGCCAGATGGTGCTACAATATGTAGCATTATCGTAGCTCAGGGACACTTACGGTGGTAATTATAAAATATAAGGGATGAGGGTAAAAAAAGAAATAGATGAAGGAAATGTTTTGCTTTCTCTACACTCTCTTTGAAGCACATTTCTGTTATTTTTCAGGTCGATTAAAAGCTCATTCTGACATGACTTTTATGTTTTAAAAAAACACATTGGCTGTGTCCCAATATACTTAAATAAGTCAGTAAGCATACTAAAAATGCTTGATTTGAGTGTTATTTATGTACAATTTTGACCCACAATGTAATAGAAAAGGAAGTGGGGGAGCTTGGAAAGTCAACAAACAAAAAAATACCCCAAATCTTTGGAAAAGCACCTTAAAATTGCAGTTTCATTGACGTCAGCTGGTGCACGTATTTCACCATTTCCTGTTAGATGTTAGATACATCATAATGTACATGAATTTCTTGTATACTAACTGTAAAAACTATATATTATCATAATTAGTGTGTTGTATATACTGTTTACTATTACTATGTTGTATGGATTTGGGACACAGCAAATGTGTGTTGTGTAGATTAGAGAATTAAACCCCACAGAGAGAGCGGTAGGCTAACAATTATCGTCTCATTCGCAGCAAGATTTCCAAAAATGTTGAGCAATTCTTTTAAAGTTGTTTTGGGTGAAAAGTGTTAGTTAAATGCCTAATTAACATAAAAAAACAGATGTAGTCAGAAAAATCAGCTAAAACTATCAGATCCTTTTCATTGTTTGGAGGTTGTTTAATGGTCGGTGTTAACAGTGAAACTCTTGTTTCTCAAAAGAACAAATCAGCTGAACAGGTGTTTTCTTTTGCCAAACAATTACAGCCGCAGAGCAAAAAAACTTCCATGTTAGCGTTTGTAACTTTGTAACTTTGCATTATGTGTTATGGTTTCACTCGAAGTAAAATGGTGGTTGTTTCTATAGCTTGTAGTTGTAGTGTAGTTTTCTGCCTCACTCTGCTGTTCTCTGTAAAGTTTTATCATTCAGATCATTTTCTAGCCCACGGGTAGCCCCATGATATCTGCACTTGCATCACGTCACTTTTGTACCCTGAATCTGAAAGTTGTTTTTTAATAAATGATTGAACCTAATTATCCCTGTTACTGACATTTCATTCAGCCTGAGTCTCCTCTCCTAAATGAGAGCTCCTCTTATGTCTCCCACATTTTCCTGATATGTTGCACTAATGACCACTTTCCTATTTGTTGACAGATGCAGCCAATCAGGTGTGTGTGGGATCCATCCAGTCGAAACACATCATATCACCTTCCCCCGAGCAATGATCTCCAGCTGTCTACGAGGCTCAGTGTGTTTGTGTTTGTTTGTTTGTGCCTTTGAATGTTTGCATCCCTGTTTCCACTCATTTGCATGTTTCATGAGGACTGACATGCTTTTTGGACTCTGTCTTGTCCACTTGGCGGAGCACTTGTGTGTCCTGCCAGATCCTGAATTGGTGAATTTCAGAGGTTTCAAAGTGGCCGTCCGGTCCAGAAATTGTGTCCTGCTCTCAGTTTGTAGCAGAAATAAATGAGAGAATCCATGTGGGAGTGAGCAGCCAGTCCTATTTTTCTTCCCTGTCTGCTAACTTTTTAAATAATCCATAACATTGTAAAGTGCATAATAGATGGAGGAGAGTATTGTGTTTTAATTAATTCCATGCAAGTTTCTTAAAGGCTCTTTAACAATGTGTCGCTCTGGTGCCTCATTAATGACTTGCATGGAGCAGACATCACTTTGATCGCCACGTTTTTACACCTACCTCCCTAAAGAAATATGAGTGCTACACTAATTGCCTCATGTTTATATTGATTACACCCCCCCTCCTCCCCTTAAAGTAGTCGCTCATCCTCCCATCTTCACTTTCTCCGAGCATATTGAGCCTGTCAGGAATTGAGCGTTCGAAGGATAAAGTGTACAGGCTGGCGCTAAATGTCAACAATTTTCAGATTATCTGAGGCAACAGAAAACATTCAGCTGTGACTAATTGCAGCCGTAGCTCTGACAAAATAAATATCTGTTCTGTCATGGGTAGCTACAGTATATTCTTTCTGAGTCTGTGTTTGTACTGTTTGGACATTTTCTACAATAATTCAAGCACTTTACTAGCAGAAATTAGTATTTTGCATCGACTTGAGCATAGAGTTGTGTAATATATGACCACAAGCTAAATAATGTCTCGGTTAATGTCTCTGTTTACAACCATCTCCTCCCATCCTTTCATCAACCTTGATGTAATCAAAGTTTATAACATCCTACATTTCCTGTGTGCCTGAAGGTAATTGAATTGCTCTAAAAGGTCTTATCTCTAGAAAGCCTCCCTCCGCTCATCACAATCAATCACTCCCTCTGATGCCTATTTATATTATCCAAATACATTAGCCACAGGTTTTCTTTATTCATGTTCAGTGCATTTTCATTTTTATGCTGATGACGTCCTGGTTTGTGTGACAGCAGACAGAAGTGATTGACTGCTCTGTCAAACACGCTGCTGGGAGTCATCAGCTGCTTTCAAGGTGCATGAAGATCAAGGGGAGCGCTCAGTGACTGGGAAGGTTTCCTGGAAATAAACGCTGCTTCACATTCATACGGTTACATACACGCAGTCTCTCCTGGGAGCTTCCCAGTACACCCACACACAGCAAATTTTCCAGTGTTATGGTGTCATTATTTAACCTGATGGTGCCAGATGGTTTGTTACACAGAACCATCTGAAAAGTTGTCCTTGGAAACTGTTTGGAAAATGGCAAGCACTTTAAAAAAAAACATACGTGCCAGGTGATTAGATGAACCATCTGTCTATCACGTCTATCACGGGCTAACTTCAACCAATCAGATCAACGAACCACATGACGAAGCCGAAGCCAGTCAGGAGAAGAGCGAAAACATCTTTTCCATCGAGAAAAGCCTTCAGTGCCATTTTCTGCTCTTCTTTCAATGAAGAAATACTCTCCAGTTCTGATATAACTGATGCTATAGCAGCATCTACGCTAACCTCTTTAGGAGCCGCCATTGTTGTTTTTGAACAGTCGCAGTCGTCACACCTAAACCACGCCTGTAGCTGCCAGTATTGTGTGAAAACAACTACAAGTTATGCCATTTTAAAACCTTAGTGTTGCTAAAAATGTGGCTAAAATGGTTAGCGGGTAAGCTAACTAAGCTGACGTTAACAAGTAGCTTGCAGGCACACTGCAGCAGGAGGGGAGCTCTGGACGGGTGTTGACTTGTGGTGTGACTTGGCTTATTTTACTTCTCCCAGCTCTCTAATAGAGAGGGTCACCATCAGAGATACATTAGAACTACCACAACAGGTTAATTTTTAAATGTTAATATAGCCGACTGACGATTGATTTAAGGGTGCCATGCCATTGTTCCGAAACTCCAATAGTCCGAAAAATGTCCCACTGGACCGACAGCCTGTTGTCCTGAAAACAAACAGTCGATGCTCAAAAGGCCAATAGCTCCAAAAATACCCTCTCTGTGCAGTTGTTAGTTCAGTGTGCACTGCTCCCTGCCTGTGGACCTGTATCACGACACAAACATTTGCTGATCGTTGCACATAAATCCATAATGGCCCTTTTGTCGAATCTCTATTTTCTGATAGCTTGTTCATTTTATTTAAGAAAAGGATCTAAATACTTCTCCCACCACTGCCTAAACCGGTTGCTTCAGTTTTGGGCACCTCAGCAGTTATTTTGGGGGCAGTAAAAGACCATTTCTCGTACAGTAGAGTTAATTCACTGGCAATGCTCCTGCTTCACAGACAGCCTTGCTAACCATTAGACTACAGCCACTCATAGTCAATCTGACCAACTGCCTCCAATCGTCTGAGTGATAAGTGTGATTTTATAGGCAGTGAGAGGAGATGTTCACAGTACATTTGCAGCCATGCCAGGCAGCTGAAGACATGAAAGATTTCACTGACTGTGCTCCCCAACTTGGTGAAATTGTGGAATTCACTGACAGTTTGATTAATCCCCACTCTGCAGGAAATATGCTACCAACTACAGCAATTTTTTAGCCCTGAAGCAAAGTAAAATTGCAGTGCAGCCCCACACAGCCGTTGTTCTCCTTCTAACCAAACATTATATGAGCTCAGTTATCATTCCAGCTTTAGAAACCCGGCATGTATGTTGAGCAGTCTGCTTGCCTGTCCAATCCTCTGAGGCAGCACTGTTCACTCTGGGGGATTCTCGCACTACGGAGACAAAGGAGCTTTCAAAAGCCTCCTGAAAATTAGATCTGTCCAAACCAATCACATATCGTGCAAGACTACTTCCACAAAAAACACAACTTGTGCAGAACGATGAAAGGATTCATGGCTCTTCAACAGCGGGGCTGTCTGTCTCGCCGCTTCATGCAGACATCTGAAAATTCATGACAACCCATGGTTCATCTGAACTGTGATCCTGCACAACACGACACAGGAAAACAAAGACTGAACAACAAAATATGATAACTCATTTAAAAAAGTGACATCTATGATTTCATAATGATAGATTATTTTCCTTTGTTAGGACAAGTAAGAAGTAAAGTGATATTTTAAAGATCGATTGACCCAAATTACAAAACATATTTTCTCACTTACCTCTAATGATATGTAGCCATGCAGATAGTTTTGGTTTTATGTGCACAGGTTTTTAGATACAGTGCTACATTTACTGATGCAGTTTTGAGAACAACTGTATGAGTATTAAGAGTAATCAGAACACTGTTTCTGGAAAGAAATGCTGCTGTTGAATTTCACAAATGAAATTCTGTATTACTGTACTCAAGTTAAACTTGGACCCATGGATGATAATTACAGTTGGAAGTGTAAAAATGAGCATTCCTTCATTTAATGTAGGAATCCCCTTTTTGGAAACATGAGTAATCAAAAGTATTGGAGAGTGGTTGCATAAACCACTGCCAGAATCTCCATAGCTGTGTTTCTTTAAAGACTATATCCGAATATATCCAAACATGAAGGTGGACTTACATTGGCAGGCTTTACTGGCACTTCAAGGATTGTTCTCCACCATCTGAAGAGTCCGACAAAACCTGATTTTCCTGAATGGTTAAAATTAATGGCAGACATTTCCTCTCTCAGTCCCTGATTGCAAGGACCAATAATTATCCAACAAGTCATCCAAATTAACAACAAAATAGGCTACCTTGTTTGTAACATCCCGACAAGACACACAGAGGCACTTTTCTGATCTGACGCCGCTATCAGCAGGACAATGTAATTTTTCTGATCTTTCCAAAACTGTTACAAATAAATTCATTTATGATGTGACAACGCTCTGGCTAGGTTTAAGCACAAAATCAATGTGGTTAGGTTCAAGGAAGGATCGTGGTTTGGGTTAAAAGAACTGCCTAGTTAAGGTTAGGGGACCTTTGTCATCATGGCTACCATAATAAACACGTGGCTAAGGTTCGGGAATGATCGTGGTCATGATCTAAAGAAACCAACGTTGACTCACAGTTGGAAACAGGAAACGGTAACAGTTTAGTCCAATGTTTAATAATGTCACCTGCCTTCCTCCTTTGCTCCCGTCATAATTAATACGGCCACTAGAGGGCTTTGTCACTTGAATGTAAACATTTGTCGCTTTGGGGCACTTGCTGAAATGACTAATTCTCTAATTATCAATAGAATTTTTATAAGGTTTGGTATCCTTTATTAACTTATATAAAGAAGGAAACATAATAGGAAGTAAATATTTGTATTTTTACTGTGAAAATGTGGCTCGTTTTTATTGAATTTATGTTGTATTGTATTTGTACCTTTTTATGTTCATTGGTTTGTCTTATTTCATTTGCATAAGCTACTTTTATGTGCCCAGATTTAGGCCTATTCTGTTATCTGTTCTTAAAGGATTTATTGTAAGATGTTGTCTAATGTGGCATTATTGTCTTCATTATTATTTATTTATATGTTATTGTATTCACCTCCATTGCATTGGGGTGGAGGCAGAAATCTAAGAGGCAGCTATCTCAAAACCTGGACAAATAAAACCAAAAATATTTGCACGGCTAGATATCACAAGAGTCATGTTGGAAAACAAGTTCTTATGTAACTTGGTTGAATCGACCCTGTAAGATTTTGATGAGACATACCATCGGCCCAAATCACAAATTGCTTTTTCCCTCTAGAAGTATGGTTACTGCCAAGAAAAAGAAATCAGTCTCCTAAGCAACAGAGATGGAGGACTTTATCCAGGTGAAGGTAGTGCCATCACTTATAGCTGAACCATCTGCCATTAAGAAGAAGAAATTAGTCAAAAGCTGCACTGTTTACTGTGGCCAAATTACATGATTTCTCCAACTGAAGGTAACATTTATAAAGAAGATTTTACATGTTAGAAATGTTGAATGCCACATTTTAGCACTACAATTTCCAGAAAGAATAACTGCCCTTTTAAAAAGCATTTCTACCTTGGCTTTTGCACTCTCAGACAGCATTACAAATGATTTCAGACTCCCTGTTTTGCAGTCCTTCACTCCTGACCTCCAATAGCTCCCTCGTTACTGAGGAAACCTTCCCCAGCATCTGGCCCACTTGCTCCCCCCCCGCGAGAGCGAGCATGTCGGGGCAGACGAGTGTGCCTCCCTCCGGGCCCGGATGATGAGACAGTGCATTTACATTAGCCTAGTGAAGCAGGAGCAGTGGCGTGCTGCCAGCACTGAAGCACAGAGCATGCAGCCAGAGCATCTGGTGGGTTTGTGCTAACGTCAGGAGCCGGTCTGCCTTCACACAGACTCGACGATGCACAGAAAATCTGGCACACAGTCAGATCATAAAGTCAGATAAACAGTCATATTCAGGATGTTAATTAACCATTACTCATTCAGCCAAACCATTTGTCAGCCAAAGAGGGGGGCAGACTCCTGGCCTCCATCTCAGTCAGTCACAACCAGGGAATAGAATTAGAGAGGAGAAGAGACGGCGTCATTAAAGGGAATCTGGCCTCCAATCTCTTGGCTTGGACAGCGAGGAGACCAGGTTGTACTGTTCACGGGGAAATTAGGGTGGAGAGAAAGTCGCTCAGTGTTGAAATTACCTTGGACACAAACTGTAATCTGCCTTCAAACCACCGGCCAACAAGGGGGAATTTTCTTTGGATTTCAGCATGATGTTCAATAAAGATTCAAATGGAGGGGGCTGAGAATGGGACATTCGAGCGGCACTTGGAGAGAGGCACTTAGGTACGCCAAATGTGAATATCCATTAGTTGGAATGGAGGATGGACACATTAATGGCAGCAAGCACAGCAGCATTTTGAGAAGGGTTGCATTACATCTAGATTTGATGTAACAGAGAGGAGGAATAATGCAGTTCTTTAGCTGAACTGTTGTGCACTACAGCTGAAATAAGCAATAAAAGTCGCAGCAATAAGCATTTATTGCACTTCACAATGGTGCCCAAGCAGCAAAATGCAGCAAAATCCATCTCAAAGCAGAAAAGAAAAGGACTGTGGATCATGTAGAGCACTGGTTCCCAACCTTCCCTTCTGGCTTGTGACCCTTCATCACAGGTTGGGGCTTTACTTTGGATACAATTCAGGATCAGTTACCCAGAGTGGTTCTTCTTTCTCAGACTGTTTCACTTCAAGGATTTATTTATTTATTTGTTTTTATAGGGACAAGTATATAGCATGTAACATTGTTAGCTACTACAGCATTTTTAGCTGATTCTAGTTTAAATCTGTCTCTAGTGAGTCCCCCAACTTTATGGAAGTGCCATACTAAATTAATGAAGTGCTGCTTTAAGAGATTGGATCACTGTAGAGACTGCTTGTGGCCGATAAGTTGCACACTAACTTAAATGTTTAAAGATCATGAAATACATAAAACTGTTTGCAGCAGAGAACGACAAACAATCTCTGATAAGTCTGAATGTATGTAAATTTACTTTGGCAACTTGCTAGCCAACTTGCTCACTATTTTTATGTTTATCAAATTTTAGATGGGAACCTAACAAGACAGTTATTTTACATCTGAAACCTATTCAATACATTCACAATTAACCTTTAAATTGTACTTATTAACTTCTGACAAGGACTGACCCCTTGATTAAAAGCATATTGATATTGATATAGTTTCACCAGCTACATATACAGCAGTATCGTCTGCATACATCGGATAATTTATTTATACAGAAGAGAAGTGGACCAAGGACAGAACCCTGTGGAACTCCAGTTTTACTCCCTAAGAAAGATGATTTCTCATTGTTAATTATTTTTATAGGCTTGAAGAGGAGAAGTATCCAGTTTTTCACAGGAAAAGGCTGAACTTTTCTAAATAATGAACATTTATCTGTTCGTTTTAACTGGTCTGAGACAATAAAGATGAAGAAGATGAGAAATGTATAGAAATATATCTTTTCTTTCTTGTCCTGAGGTTTGGAAACACTTATATAGAGTAACATACAAACCATGTATGTGTACCTCAAGGATGGTTGGTTGCATAAGTGGTGGGAGGGGGGGACACTGATACATCACCACCGAGATGCTTTCTCATTTGGCGAAGTCAGACTCAGAGTGCTTGTCTCACCTCCAGCAGAGACACACAACAAAGCAGGGCCTTCACAAAGCGCCGGGTCTCCCTCTGTACTCGTGGGCCAGTCACCCCTGAAACTAGATTCCCTCTTTCATCATGCCTGAGGGAACAATTTAATTAAAGGCCAGCTCAGAGCAAAGAACACCCATCACCCTATTCTTGACGTGTCCACAGTCAACAAACATGGAGAGCAAATAAATCCCCTAGTGGACAATGTCCCTGCCCTGCTACACCAACTGTAAATACACACCAAGTGAACAGATTGTGGTGTAATGACTGTAATTTACTGGGTAATGGGGCAGGATTAAATATTGTTTGGGCTTCAAGTTTTTTTCATGAGAATGGTCCCGATGATGGACATTATTTAATTGAATCCAGTCTTGGAAATCCTATCTGATTTTTAATTTACTTCCAGTCCAACCTGAATTGGCTTCATTTTTTTCATCCCATCTGGTAATACAATCCATTTATTTCCCCCATAATGACCTGTCAGCTGTTAAGATTATGTTAACAATGTGTTTATCACACAAAGAGCCAACCCCTCATTCCTGAAGAGACTAAAAGAGGTCAAACATTAATTGTATATTACAGTTTCAACTACCACAAAAGACACGGCGTCCAACCTAGTTAAAGGTCCATGCCAGAGTTTTTGTATATTTTATACTTAATTCTTAAGTTTCACTGTCATAGATTCAGGCAAGTTGCAAGTATCTGCTAACTGATTTGCCATAAATAGAAACTATTTATGGAAAATTAAATTAGTGGCTGCCTGGAAGTAAGAAAAATTTGGATTTTTTAAATCTAAAAGACAACATAAGAATTTGCAAATTGGTTATCATTAATGTAAAGTATGTGATTTATTGTGAATGTGCTTGTTGAAGAAAAAGAAAGAAAAAGTTTGATAAATAAAGGTAATAAAACTCGATCAGCCTTAGTTGTCGTATGTTTATTTCATACAAATCTGATATCAGAGAACACACAGGCATACAGTTTCACACCAAAAACTTAAAGAAACCTTACTTTGTCTCAGCTTATATTGTACAATCGCGTCATAAAGAGAGGATGTCTACAATTATCGTCCAAAACCAGTTCTCTTCCCCTGCATATCTTGGGAGGATAAAACATCTTCAAGTACCTTCTAATCTTTACGTCCAGAAGGCCTGAACCTCCTCTGGCAAAGTGTGACGGCCAAGGTTAGTTAACCATGACAGTACAGAGACACATACATTTCTTTGTACCAGATTATTTTTTCCATCACAGTGCTAAAACGTTCAAAGTGACTCTTGTGGTCCTTTAAATTTCACTATCCCCTGGTGAAACATGCAGATATTTCCTGAGAGGCACGTGTGACTGAAAGAACAAAAGGAATTCCTATTACATTTTGTGTAATATGATAATTGAACTACGTTGAGAATGCGTCTCCCATCACCCATCCTCTTGTGTGCACTGTTGCTCGTTCACCCTGAACGGGTCAGCTAGCGAGCCTGCATTAAAACAGGCCTCCTCATCATTTGTCTCTGGGCCCAGGGGTAATGAACGGGGTGAATTGGATGTACTCTCTAATTATGGAAAGGACAAAAAGCCAGTCAGATTCCCTTGTCAAGGTCCTCATCCTGCAGCACCACGGGGAGCAGTTTTCACTCGTAAATCAGAGGCGGGATACAGATCTGCAGCGGACTAGTGAGAATATAAAAGGGAGAAATATAGCACCGCACGGACCCTAGACAATCAACCATGTAACGGCCTATGACTGGCAGTAAGTAGGTGCCTGAGCCCTCCTGCGTGTTATAGGCATCGTAAACACCTGCTGATCAGCATCCGCCATTGTCCACGTGCTCAGCAGCAGCAGCCATCTTTCACAGTCACCTCACCATCATCGAGCTGGCCCTGACGATCAGACACTGGCCTGTGAGCGCCGTAACCTCAGTGTTACGAGGACCATTAACATCAATCAACATGCTGCTGCTGCTGCTGGCATGTTATGTTGCCTGCATGGTGATTGCCTTTTAAATTTGTATGAATGCTCATGGCCCAATCGTCATGGTAGGAGTATAGATAGCGCTGAGCTGCCCACACAGCAGTGATCTGCACTGGCCCCTCATGAATACTCAGTGAAACCTGTTTTAAAAAATGACTGGAGTTAAAGTTCACTAAAACCAGAGTTATTCTTTTTGAGATTTTGTGCACATTTTCTTGAATGTTTCCCCTTGGGTGTTTGAAAAGCAGTGGTAAAAAGAAAGATTACTCCAGCAGAATTACAAGCACAGACTTTTAATAGCATATAGAAAAGAAAAAAGCAGGGTTGCTATTTTAACTCGAGCAGCTGCAGCGGCTGGCTTCTCTGTCTCTGGCTTTATAACGGCTTCCACAAACTCACACTGGAGGTTTGATCCTTTTATCTTACAACAGAGTCATGTATAATGTATAAATACCAGCATAACATTCGAGCTGTAGTAATCGTAGTATTTCTAAACTGACGACGGAGTGAAAAGAAAAATCCTGTCATTTAAATCCTTTTTGAAGTATTAAACAGCACAATAAACCACACAAATCATTAAAATATAAAAGCATGCAGTAAATCCGTGTCTGTGATGATGTACAACTACCTCATGTTCATATTATATTGAAAATTTGGATTAATTTCCAATTTCCAATTTCATTATTATCTCCTCTCGGGGGGCTGTAGATAAAAACCAGCAGTTTACTAACTCTGGAAGAATTAAAGTGCAGGTGTGTTTTCTACTAAGTGTTTGCTGAACTTTTGGTACACTTTTGATATTTTTTTTGAAGAGGAACTATGAACACAAAGACAGGCTGCGTTCTCTGTTAAACCCTTGGAAGTTACACTGAATGGTCTGGTCATTTGGTGCATTTGACAGTTTAATATGATCTGGGCTTTATTCTACAGTGTAACGACACAACAACTCTAAAAAGGCCTGTTATTGCCTATTTGCCAAATGTACCACATTCTCCTGTAGGTGTCTGTTAAAGCTCAGAGAGCCACATGCCCTTTCCCTGCCCTTCAGTAAGTGCACACTTCAAAGACGGCCTTTCTTTCAAATAGTTTTTCTGATGTGCTGTGACTGTTGTTGTTGTTGTTGTTGTTGTTGTGCCTTCCAAACTCACGCTGTGTTATTGCACATTATTCCCCTGTGACTCTGATGGCAACACCGATGTGGATTATTGCTTCTGGGAAGTCTCCCTTGCGTCTCCCATGAGGACCTGTTGTTTTTATTATATTTTTTTTTATTCATAAGCAGATTATACACAATCACTGGCAAATGGGGGGGGGGGGTGAAACATTCAGCAGCTCCACTCCAGATTTAAAGCATTGTTATATGTGGTTTAACTGTCCATTGTGTGGTGGATTAATGTGTGGAGGCTGCAGTCATGGTGACCGGAGGAGATACCTGGTGATTATGTTATTATACAAACTCTTTAAAGGATAAGTCCGTAGATATTCTATATATTTTTTATGGATACAGCTTATTCCTGTGAGCCATAGACCTCCATTGTTGTCCAAAAACTATTAAAAACGCATTAATGAGCCACACTTTTGCACCGGGTGACATGTTCCTTCATTACCACGATCACAGCCACAGTTTAGTTTGAGTCAGTCCCACGTACAGGATCCATGGGAATTACATCCATATTGAATGAATCTGCACCTTGATTTGCATCCCATGCCAACGTTCAACACCAACAAAGAAAGTAGCGTAGTTAAAGGAAGTTAAACAACCATTGTCAATGAATGTAATCAGGGGTTTTGCAGAATCATCCAATATCAGTGTTCTTGTCTGGCGATAGGGTTGACATAAACTGTCTTGTAAATAATCACGAGAGCACCAAATCCGTCCTGCACTGTAACGTTTACTACAAACTACAGTGCCTAGCTGTTTTAGGACACAACATTGACATATCATCACCTTACAAAGTTGAAGTTGGCAAACGTGTTAGCAAACAGTTGCTTATTGACACATCCAGCAGATAAGGAGCTACATTGTCATTCCTTTGGAGTCGTGTTTCTGGCCACCTGATCAATGCAAGTCCTACATTCACCTCTACCACATCCTGAGAGAAATATCTGGCTCTTTAGCTACATGTTCCACTTTTTTTTCGTGACCAGCGAGTCGCTAACTGTATCTGCCTGCTGTGTGGTGATAGCGGATAGCAGGAGGTAGCGTATAGTAGGTTTTAAGAGCGTTTTCACTGAAAGAAGCTGCCTGCTGCGTCTGGAAATGACGCTGATGAGAGCGGTGAGAGTGAACCAAAACAGGAAAGTTGCCGTAAAACCAGAACAATGAGCTAAAAGACACAAAACGCTCGATAGAGCTGAGAAGTGCAGCGTCTGGTGATAAATCTCTGTGGGTTTGTCACTGCAAGCGACCGCTTTCCCATTGCACATTTGATCTATTGTTAATATAAAAATATTGATTATAGCAGCTTTAAATATTTACATATTCAGTAGGAATAAGGGCTGAGATGCTTTGTTAGTTTTGATCTTTTCTGGATCTTTAATTGGTACTTTTGCAATTAGCTTTATTTTGTCTGCTCACTGTTTGTTTGAGGGTCTCTGTTCTTGTGTCTATAGCTGCTTATGTTAGCTAACTTTTCTCTTTCATACTCATTTCTTCATCTATAACCCAGAAAACTATTTAGAAAATACATTTTTCTTCTCCTTCCATTACTGACTTGGTAAAGGTGAAACATGCTTTCATATCATCTCTTTTAAAAAAAAACTTCTCCATACTTCTGTCTGAGTCTCTACAGTTAGTACAGACTGCAGCAACAAGACTTCTGACTAAATCTACAAGACGTGACCGTGTTTCTTCTGTTTTTAGCCTCGCTGTACGCTGGTCGACTGCAAATTTTAGAACCATCATTTTTAACATTTCATCGATCACCTTTTCGAGTCTTGTGCTGGACATAGCAAACATCTCTGCCCTGTTAATAACCTATGAGTCAAAACCTGGCTCAAGACCCTCGGGCAGCAGCACAGGGCAGTTTTAGTTCACCCAGAACCGAGGCTGTAAATGAAGGGATCTGACCTCCTCTGTGAGGGTGCAACACCAGCAGGATGGATGAAACTGACAGGCTAGCTCCATCACTGTCTTGTCTTAAATCACTCTTTTACAAACATGGTGTTTCTTCAATTTTGTTCTTCTCTTGCTGGTTATTTTATGTTTCTATTATCACTGCATTTGTTTTGACTTCTTATTTACTTGGAAAATGTTTCTACATGATTAAAATGTATATATACTGGATATTTATGTATATGTAGGCCTACGTAATGTCATGTGTGCATATGTATGTGTGTATAGCTGAGTTTATGTGTGTATACATGTATTTCTCTTTATTACTAATCAGTAGAAATACTCAAGTAAAGTTCAAGTACCTCAAAATTGTAGTGGAGTACAGTACTGAGTAAAAACACAGTTACATTGCAGCGCTGATTAACAGACCTCAGTGTTAGTGTGCTTTCCAGGATATAATCACTGCTGTATAAACTTCTCTTGCATTTATAATCCACCTCATATTTTATGCAGCAGACGTCAAAAGATGACATGGCGTGGATTCACTGTACTCCAGAGTAATCCGACCTGAGATTAACCATCAAATATTGCTCAGCAGGAAATAACTATTAAACAAAACGGCCTTATCACCCTCTTGCAGGTAGTCTCTTTAATTAACTGCGGCGCGCCTCCACTCTTCAGCCCCTCGAACTCGGGGGGCTTTAAGACCCAGCAGAGGTACAATAGCGAACATCTGTCGCCTCGGTCTCCACAGTATGAATTGCGCCTGGGCTCCGGTCTGAAGACACACAGGCAGCGGCAGGCGGGCTGGCACTGCGCGTACGGACTGGAGTGGATCCGGGATGCGAACAGATGACGCTGGACCATGAGAGAAAGTGGAGTCAGACGCACTGAGCCGCAGCAATAAGACAGCGCGCCGCAAAATGAAGACACCTATGGTAAAGGTCTCTGCCATCTAGCAACTGTTTGTGCTCGCTTTTAAATCCAGCATTGTTCTGTGAAGTGCGCTCAAATCGCCATAACGCCGCTGTGTGTACTCTGTCGGATCAAAAGATTAGGATGTGAACAATGGACATCCAGCTGTGCGCTCCGCTTGGCACTAAGCTCCGGCTCTTTCTTATAAACACTATAGTCTACAGCATGGAGCACAGCGGTGTTTTTTTTCCTCCTGCGTTTAATGCAGATGCATACATTTAAAAAGTGCGTGAAATGTTATTGCTTTAATATTACTTGTATTAATGCACGTTGTTCCGATTTAAACAGATGTGAAATTAGAAATAGATTCACACATGCAACAATCCTTGTTAGGCAGTGTGCCACGAAACAAATGAAAAGTATCGTATCTTCTGCATCTATAATTCAATAACTGATGCACCTTTTGACTTAACAAGGTCAGGATGTCGATAAGAACTTTTGCTTCACAGCTTTCGGCGGTCACCCAGGTGAAGCACTTACTGTAAATGAC
>SEMN01000222.1:130000-255000 GCA_005408345.1 Macquaria australasica
AGTTGTTGAGATATTTCAGTCTGGATCAAAGTGGTGGGCCGACTGTCCGGCCAACAAATGGGCCGACATTGCCATCCCTAGAGCCACACTGCTAGCATGGCAAAAAAACAACAAATGCCTGAAACTGTTGTGCAGCTGCAGACAATCCCACTGAGATGGCACAAGAAATTTGCAAAGCAGATTCTCCTGCACAAACTCTGGACAGAGTCGGTTTTAGACATATCTGGGCTGGAAACACTCACTGAGTAGGTACACTTTGCTTGAAGGCATGAGCCAAGGAGAACGACGCCATCTGTGACAAGGAGACATGACAAGGCATCTCTCTCCCCACCACAGCTTTAGTGACAGCTGGAGAAGGGAGATGTTTAATATTTCATCTCAGACAGCCACATCTTCTATGGTTTTCTCTGAGCAACAAAGCCATTATTCACCGTTCATTAGGATTTTGCTATGCAATCAGCCAGCTGGATAGAGAGACAGAAAACTCCCCATTAGGCCGTTATGGCCAAGGACTCTTGTCGTTTTATGCGAACTAACAGTGTTTGTGAAGTCTGCAGGTCTGTGTGTGTGTATGTGCATAAACTTGTGAGGTCTGTCTTTGAGTTTTGTACCATTTGGAGTTTTAAATTACAATGCAAACTGCACAAAACATTAGCGAGAGATAACCACTATTTTTATGCAGAGACCTTGTTAGAATGCTAAAAGTGCTCTGTTTGGGCTGAAGAGAAGAGAATAGTGGTTTCGTTATGCCACAGTGGTCCCAATTGGGGCATAGTCTTGGATTTCAACTTATCTCCAGTGCATTCTGCTCCCGCCAAACATAACACAGCTTCAGGCTCTTTCCAATGCAGGCCTGGAAAGCAATTATGGATGAAGAGTGGGGCGGGGAGGGGGGACGCTGCCTCTCGATAAGCATTCCCTCGATGGAGTAATCTCACACTCAGTGCCTTTTGGCATTCTGTGGTTACGAAATCATTGGTGAAGTCGTATATTTTCAACATAAAGGAACTGGGGGGAAATTTCTTCAGGCGTGTGTCACGAGCTGAATGGTGATTTCATGCTTCTCCGTGTTTTAACCTTTTTGTGCTTGGTAAGCTGTAGCCTGTGGGGCGCTCTCCTTATTTGGCCCCTGAGAGACCTGTGAAGGATCTGAAAAGGTTAAATTATGATAAATGCATGATACCTTTTGGCACAACATGGGGAGATAGATGATGGGCTGCAGCCGCCTTTCACATCGTTGAGAGCTAATGCAAAGAGACGGCTGGCAGGAAGCATCGCAATAAAACCCAATTTCTCTGCTTTTCCTTCCCCTGGCTCCACAGACACACGAGGCCGGCTACATTACTCAGCTCTTTAGGCATGATTAATGAGCATGTCCTCTGTGGTGGGAGAGAGGAATGATGAAACTGTTACTTGTGTTTTGGCGTAATCCCTTTCTGTATGCCATGAGCATTTCCCCCTCCAGATTAGAAACATATTGGATACCAAGGTTATTAATTACAGAGAGCAGGGGCTTGCCAAAACAACAAGATTCTTGGCCACAAATAGAGCAAAAGAGCAGGGCTTTATTAATGTTGGGAAATGACAAAGCAAAAGTTGTAGAGGAAACCTCGACTGTAAGCACCAGAGAGCCGTGAAGAAAGAAGCAGCCTCCTGTAGCCTTGCAGTGTTTTGCTGATGTGACATTAAATCATTGCCTGCACCATGATGTCTCCCCCATTGAGGAGAAAGTGTCATGGTTGTTCATCGAATGTTCTTTGGTCTCGCGCTCTCACTGACGAGCCTACAAGATTACACCTCCAGTGGTGTTGAGGAGTAAGCATTTTCCTGGGTGCATACTGAGCTGCTTCCGCCTCCTTTTCCTTCCTCTCTGCTGGAGGGACTTCACATTAATTCAGGTTATATCAACAGCAGGGTCTGTCATGGGACCCCAAATCTCTGTAGTGTAAAACAGATGCCGTATATAGTCTATACTCTCTCAGGATAATTTCAGATGGTGCGCCGTCCCCTGCGCTGAAAAAAGTCCAATTGTACATATGAATGGGTACCAAATTAAAGGATGCAGATGCTTCCATTTTTATGAGTATGAAAATCATATGCTCTGGCCTTCATAGTCACCAGATCTCAACCCAATTGAACAGCTATGGGAGATTCTAGTGTGAAATGTTAGACAGCGCTCTCGCCCACCGTCATCAAAACACCAAATGAGGGTATATGTTTTGTTCATCCCTCCAGTAGAGTTCAGAGACTTGTTGAATCTTTTAAGCATTTAAGCTGTTCTGGAGGCTAGCAATGGCCCGACAACATTACTAATACCCCAATTACACCTTGGATAGATCGGATCAGATTTTAAAAAGTGTAAATGCATCCAAGAAGCATTCGAGCAAATTGAATTCTGATTTCTCAAACCGCTTCGGCAGGTGATACACATCGTAGCCAGATGTTGAAAAGGTGTAAATGCATCTGTCTCTTGAAGATGCACGCATAAGCTTTACTTCTGCTGTCAGTAAGAAGCTGTAGAAGTAGCCTCTCTCCTGTGATAATTCAGCTAAAGTTACACTGAAATCAGCCATCTTTCTCCGTTTCTTATTAAGCAAATGAAAAAAAGGGGCTCCAGCAAATAGGTGCACCGTGCTGTTGCCACGTTTATTGATCCCTGATCAATTTGACCACTAAATGATCTGTATGGATAAGGGAGCAGCGAGAGTCCATTCATGCAATTTATGCATGTGTTTTTGTTAAGTTAACGCTAGCTAAACCACTATAGCTGTACCTAAACTGCCTACCTGCCTACCTAAACTCCACAAGTTATTCTTCTTCTGGCGTTTTTGTCAGTTACCAAACATCTTCAGGTGAATCACCACCTCTTTCTAGACTGGAGTAGACTCTAATTTGCATGTAGCTCGGGAAAACCAAGACGGATTGCTATCAGATTTGTGATCTGGCTTACAGAGACGCATTAATGTAGCTACACGTATGTGTAAATGAAAGGATATGGGACACTTTAGGTGGGAAAAATTCACATGGTAACAACTTGCGAGTGTTCGTGTCATCACGATGGTTTTATAATTACAGTCTTGGTTGTGAGAGGAATATAATCCTGTGCAATGACAATTTTACACCATATCCATTTTTCTTTACTTTGTCACCTGTGTGTTTGATTTGAAAGCGAAGCTATCTTTGAAAATGCTACAAAAATAGGTTTTATTATTTCCTCCCTCATAGTGAGAGAGGGAATAATAAAACCCAAGTATTTGTTGGTGCAAATATATCAATAAAGAATAAAATATTTCATTTACACGTAGCAGACATGCAGAGCCATCCCCTGGTCTGTAATGAAAACCAGCTGTGCCACTGTGGTTCAGAAATATGGAGTGGAGGTGAGTGGAGAGTGCATCAGTCTGTAATAATCTGTCACTTCTCTGATAGCACACTGTCTCCGCTGCTGCCAAAGCAGATGTGTCAGTGTGGTTCTACAGTGGACATGGACAGTTTTCTGGACGGGAAGTAGTAATTTGAGGAGTGTGGAGGACAGAATTTGTCCTTACAGCTCTGCCCGTTTTCACACTTGTTCACGCCACGTCAATCATTGTAGAAAAAAGCTGGTGTGACTGTTGGCATGTCCAAACTGTCCAAACACCTGTGAGAAAGTATATTTTAGCCTGTAGATGCAGAACCTCTCACCTCCATCATCCCAGAGAACTGAGGGACGTTTGTACACATTGCAGTGGTCGCTTAATTAAGATCTTGGACAAGCCTCAGCAGTAGCAACTGGGTCACGCTGACATGTAGGTCAACAAGTGGAAGTTTCCATGATTGTCAGTACAACTAAATTGACTTTAGGTGGGGAGGCATGGGGTGCAGTTGATGTGGTCTAACTCACTGGCTTGATCCAGTCTCATCAAAATTAGCTCGCTGACTCAATTTCCTGCAGTTAAAAAAATAGAATATAGATATGTGAAGCGGGAGCCGGTGTTTTTCCCCCATCATGTGTCCCCCATTACTTCACATAGAAACATGGGACTCTCTCGAATAATGTAACGACCAAATGGGTTTGTTTTATGACCACAAGTTTTAAATGGTTATTTTGGCATGGTGGATGGGTCTACAGTACCCATGAGCCTCGGTCGCCGTTGCTATGGAGAAGAAACCAGTTAGAGGCGCGAATCAGAGCGGTAGTAAATTCAAAACGCTTGTGAACAGAACACACCGCCATAGTTGCTGAATTGATCTGAAATTGTCCCAGAATCCAAAAGTAAATTGATTTACGCTGCAGACTGCGTTTTCTCAACAGCATCAACTTTAACTTTCGCCCACTGTTAGCTGCACACGTCACAGAATTTTAAGCATTTCTTGGCAAAAAGCACTGTAGGAGTTTTACTTCTCCCCCAAAGTTATTATGTGCACAGGCTTTTACCTTTGACTTTTTATCAAAGAACAAGATATTTTTGTATTCAGTTGTTCGTCTTTTGGACTGATGATCCAAGGGGAAAACTTAATGGAACCAGGGGTGCCTGAAATATCTCCTTCCACTCTGCAACTCTTCTATGGTTAATTGTAAATTAAATCATGTTGAAAATTATTTGTTATTCTGTCTAAAGCTTCATCAGAGCCACAAGAAATCTAAAACTCACAAAATCCAGGTTGCATTGAAAAAAACTGTTAAATAAAAAACGTTTTCCGCAGCCTTTTCCACTTCTTAGTTAAGATCATGAGATGAATTTGAATACTTTACACTGTCAAAGGACACGTATAGTAACTAAAACAACTCTTCACACTGGTGCTTATTATAACCCGAGATTAATTATTTCAGGGCTGCACAAAATTTTGTATCACCTAAAAAAAATAAATAAATAAAGTATTGTTGTTCCGTCCTCTGTTGTACTGTGCTGAACAAATTACAAATAGACTAAATTATAGCCTGACAGCTTCTCTGTAGAGTCAGTGGTTGCTTGTTCTTTGAGATAATAAGCTCAAAATCAAGAGGGATCTGTGTTCATTATGAGCCAGCAGGCAGGTACGCTTTTAAAAAGGTTGCACTAACTTTTTGAATTGAAATAAATGAAATGCATTGCTTGTCAGCGATAGAAAAAACAATCCAATAAAAACAGAAATGATTTCCTCATTAAACATTTGGAACAGCGCTTGTGTATCTTTCGGATCACGCCAGCTGGGATTAACTTTTTATTTATGAAGGAACTCGACTTGTTTTGAGTCGAGCAATCTTTTGAAACCTCTGCCTCGTCTCGAACCGCAGTTATTTTGCAGTCAAGATAAACAAATGCAGCTATAAGTGAAGTTGCCTCAACACTTGTCATCCTTCAGTTGCTTAAATCAAAGTGGTCTACTCTGGTTAATAGAAGCTCAGAAGTGGTCCCCAAACACCCCAAATTTCCTCCAAGATGAGTTTTGAAGTTTTAAAACATCAACTGGGAAGAAAGTTTTGGCATTAAAAAAAAGTTTTTAACACTGAAAACACTCTTTAATTGTAATTTTTACACAGAAGAAGAATGATATAAAGACAGCTGGCTGCGGCGTATAAAATTAAGAGATGCAGAGGCTCATTTCAGCAATGCAAAAGAGTATCTGTCTATTTATGAGTCGAAGATGACTCCATTTCCTCGGCTAGTAATCAGTGTTAATTCCGCCCTCCATCATCATCTCATTAATAATGCAACGAAAGCCTTGATGATGATGGCAGCATCAGATGCTCAGCTAATAACCGAGAGGAACAGTATCGACTGCACGGGCATTATTATCACTTTTAATGCTTCTAACACAAATTTCAGCCACAGAGCAGACGGCTGTGCAGTGGTGGAAATGGAAAGTAACAAACTACATTACAAAAGTACTGTATTTAAGTACAATTCTGAGGTACTAGTACTTGAGTATTTTCATGTGTGACACACTATGACACAAGGTGGTGGACTCAAATGCACAACTCTGAGATCAGACGTTTGAAAACAAAAAGAACTTTACTGAAGAACACAAGTACAACCAAAAATCGCTCATAAAGAGGAGAAAACAAAACCGTTCAACTCAAAACCGCTCTGGTCGAGGATCTACAAAAAACTTTAACAGAAAACGCTCGTAAGAGGATTTAGCTCAAAATATAACAAAACGCAAGCTTGGATCGTGAAACACCTGAATCGCTAGATCGACGTGACATGAAGACAGGACCAGACGAACTGGCACAGGACAAAGGGAAGCAAGGACTATATATACACAGGAGGGAAGGGCGCACAGGTGAATCCAATCAGGGGCGGGGCAGACAATCACAAAAGGCAGGAAAGCACACAAAGGGAGGAAGTCTGATCAGAAACAAAAGGAGAGGTGTTTACCACAATAAAACAGGAAGTGCAGAACGAGACTAGACGTGAGTGAACTCAACATGAAACTAACATAACATTAAACTTGACACATTAACAAAGTTGACGAGATACCACAATGTGATGCTACTTTATACCTCTACTTCACTACATTTCAGAGGGAAATATTGTACTTTTTACTCCACTATATTTACCTGACAGCTGTGGTTTTGTAGTTATTTCCCTCTAAACTTCTCACATTGAGTCATTTAAATACTTGTCCGAGGCTCAAAATCCAATCAAATCCAATTTTTCACTAAGAAGCAAAGAATGGAGAACAGTCAAAATAATGAATACAGATTTGTGTAGCAGAACTTTCGTTATTTTCTTCTTTCCTGCTATTATTAATCCTCTCACAACCCCTCAAATGTATCTTGTGACCTATTGGAGGGGGACAGACCCCATGTTGGGAACCACTAGAATAAACTCCTCTGTGCCTGTGTGACGCTCACCTCTTCTTCAGCGTGCGGTAACGTGGAAAACGCTGCTGAGGGGTCATTAAGGGATAAAACGGCGTGGGAGCACCTCCCCGACAGAAAGCTGTCAGCATGCATGCGTGCATTGTTTGTGTTTTTATGAATTCCTGCTCGGCAGAATACACCCAGGATTAGACTAATGAGGCTCATCACCTTGGTGAAAAACCCAGAAAAAAACAAAAAACAAAACCTCCAAACAGCCATTTACTGATATGAGTCAGTTCCAGAGCTGCTGGCAGGAATGATTTCTTTCATTGTGCAGATCAACCTGTGCAAATGTAACTCTCATTTGCATGTTCCTAATCAGCAGTTTGGCTATTATTGCATCTCAGGTACGTGTCCATTAAGTAAATGAATAGGCATCACCTTGGCAATAAACATTAGGATTGTGATTCATTTCATTAGCGTCTTCCTATTAAAAGTCTTAGTCTCTGGGAACGCAGCGGGAAAAAACAACAAACAAGCTCTCTTCTAAGTTCCACTTGGTCACACTGGGAATTTAAGTTTTTTCATGCAGAGGGGCTCATTGTTGTTGTTGTTGTTGTTGTTGTTATTATTATAATTATTATTAACATGAGTAATTTGAGTTTGCACACTCAGTGGTGGAAGAAATTAAAAGTAAAAGTATCAATACCACAGTTTAAAAATTCACTATTACAAAGAAAACTCCTGCATGTAAAAGTAAGTTGTTATAGCAAAAATGTGCTTAAAGTATCAAAAAGGAAAGTACTTGGCTCCTGTAACTGATGTGTTATTATATATGATATTATTAGATTGTTAATCCTGATGCATCAATGAAAAAGTAGCATTTTACAGTTGTGGCTGGTTGAAGTATAGCTAATTTTATCTTCTTAATATACAGTTAGGTATCTTTGTCCAGTTTTGCAGACATACTGTAGAGGTCTGAGCTGACATGAGACTTCTCTTTTATTTTATTTTTTTTAACTTATTTTGTGAAATATTGCATACTGGTACCTCTTCGAGTTTCCAACAAGATGTTTTCGTCTGTCGCCATTTGACGTCTCTTACGTCATGATTCATTCGTCTGTTTCCATTGTGCTTTGTCACATTTTGTTTGAACTGATACACCAACTTTTGCACATTTTGTACAATATTTCCCTCTGAAATGTAGAGTAGAAGTATTAAGTTGCATAAAATGGAAATACTCAAGTACAAGAACTGTAAAACTGTTCTTAATTAAAATACTTGAATAAATGTAATTAGTTACTTTCCACCATTGACATACTGTAGAGACACACATGCACCAGAACAAACACACAAGCACAGAGAGACTGCGAGACACTCACATGTCCTGCTTGCCAATATGAAATCTGTCGACTCCCAGGAGATTCTTCCTGCTTGACGAATGTTGTCGCTGGCAGCTGGTGTTTTATACACTAACACACACACACACACACACACACACTTTTTAGTTACTGTCTCTCATTATCCTCTGTTCCAGCACATAATGGACACACTCCAACTAGAATATTTAGCATTGAAAATGTTTTCAGAGGGAAGCAGAGCTTTCCCCCTACATAGGGACTGTAGTATTGGCGATGTATTATTGATGTCTTCTTTTTGTTTTTCTTGGGCTTGTTGTTATATTGGGAGAACACAATAGTAATTGCTCCTTTGGGATTTAGCTTGACGGGATTTATTACACTCGCACTCTAAGATTTAACAGCCAGTCTCCAGACTGGAAGAAGTTTTTGCGTTGGTGTGAAAAATGCCTGTTTGCCCTTGTTCACAACAAACTTGTCATCTCGAGTTTGACGGTTAACAGTTCGTCTGAGTGCCATATTCAAATTTCCTCCCGCTGTCCCTACCCATGCATATATTCGGCTTCACGCTAGGATTATACTGCACCTTTTATCTTTCAGTTTCATTTTCAACTCGCTGTATCTTGTGTAGAAAAGGGACTTTTGCAGTGCAGGGGTGGACGTGATGTGAAAATGAAGTAGCGGCGCACACCTTGTGCTCAGACATCTCCTCCAAGTCATTACTCTCACCAGACTTCTCTTAACAAGATCATCTTCTCGTCATCGATTCAGTCCATTGTTTACCACGCACCACTGGCAGATAACCATGCGTATCAGTCCCGACAACTGATCTGGTGGGATTATGGGAACATATCAGCCCAACACATCAATAAACGGTGTGATCATGAAGGCGCCTCAAACACAGAGTTGACTTCAGGTGTCTGGACACGCTCTGGAAGGGAAACACTGCAGATGTCTTAATGATGTTTACGAGGCCGCCACGTCGCGCTCGCATAATGACCTCATCAGATGTCATAACTTTGGCAGCTGCGAAGCAAGCGTAGTGTGTGTGCGTTGCTAACTTTCCCTCATCAAAGGATGCCCCTGAAATCCCTCCGTGTCTCTCTGAAGGCCCTGCTCTACATTTCTTGGTCTCCAAAGTGCTTCTTTCTCTGACAGCCACTCCTTTTTCTTGCTCCTCTTTTTCATCTATCAGTGCCTTTCATTTTCCTCCCCTCCTCAGTCCGCCTCAGTCTGTCACACCACCCCACTCTCTCTCCGTCATCTTTCTGCCTCCCTTTCTCTTCCTAATGTCCCTCTGTCATTTCCTCCTGGCTTTTTCCTCCTATGTCTTCTCCGCTCGCCACCTCCTGCTGCAATATTAGAGCAAAAAGAAGCGAGAGGGAGAGCTTCTTTGACCTGGTAAATTACACCTCATTTTTTGTATTCATGCCAAGGCAATCACTCCTACAGGAATGTGCCTGTGTGGTCCTCACAGCAGTAGCTCTCTCCTCTTCTATCTGGGTGGAGGTTATAGGGACAAGCAATGGCTGCATCATTGTACAGTCTGCACCAGTGGCTAGAAGGCTGATATGGAGCCAATTAAGCCAAAGGGGTGTGTGTTGTAACACGGTGCAACCCGATTCTCTCCACACTCCCACTGGCTTGACACGTCGGGCTGCCGGGGTCCGGTCTTTCCAGCAGCTCATACTAATGGAAACTCACGGCAAGGGTCCTTCACTCTGGGTCACCAACACCGGACGAGGTGTGGAGGAAGAAGAAGAAGAAGGGGAGGAAGTTCACGTCTTATCTGGGAGAAAAGAGAGAAAGAAAGAAACAAAGGGGCAGCATTCTTTTTTTCACCTTTTGGATGCAGGTGGTGAGGAGGGTTAAGGTTTAATGACAGAGTCCTGCCTTCAGGGCAGAGCCGGGCTGCACACGAGCTGCAGAGGGGTTTTGGTGTCTGGGTTACAAGGGCATTTTTGATTTGGGGAGGCAGTGCAAGGGAGTCGAGTGTGAGACAGAAATGAAGCTGTGGATTCAGTGTGGGTGGACACAATAATAGCAACACCAGTATAGTGGAATGTGCTGAAGCACTGTAGTCAGATTTTGTTGAGTGTCGTGAGAGATGATGCTACAACTTTGCGAACAATTTTGAGGCCATGAATTGTGATATGTGAAACTAGATTATTTTGTCAGAAAAGATGCAAAAATTAGAGAAAAAATAAAGTACTTATCTATATTTGTTTTTTCTTATTTTCTACCTGGGCAATTTTCTCATGACCCCTTGTAGAGGTCCTGAACCTCAAGTTGGAAAGTTTGGTTAGCGAAAGATTGTCTTCATTCATAGTTAACCAACAAAACCGACCCACACTCAGCCCCCAAATTAGGATTTAATGTGGTTCTGATGTGGGTAATAAATAAATATTGAGCACTGTGACTGCCTGTAAACTGTGTATTAGATTCTGCACTTTGTTGTCTGGTAGAGCGATATTGTACAAAACCATATGTTGTTACAATAACGACTTCTTCATTTCCAAACACATTGGCACCGTCAAAGTGGAACAAAGTCGAACTCTGATTTGCAAGTCTGCTGGAGCCGTCTGGAGGTCGCACTGAAAACAGGAAACGCAGGCTTGAATTTGTCCTACGAGTGGGCTTCAATGAAAATGAATAAGAGACGGAGCGAACGTTAGCAGGTGTAATGCGACTGCACCTTGAAACGTTTTGTGGCTGGATGAACACGTCACAAAACAATTTGATTTGACGATCAAAGCTGTCGTTTTTCTCTTGAGGACGGTTGTTGTTTGCATAATCACAAGAGGCTGCTTGTCAGGAAAACGTAACCACAGGTTGTTTGAGATATTTTAACAAACAACAAAGTGTCTCAATATGTTTCATACTCTCAAATCTCTATTGTATCTTCCCTCTTTGGCTCTTTTGGCTCTGAAGAAAGCTGTAAACCAGTGATATGAATACTTATGACTTCACTTTATTTCAACTGATAGGACAGCAAAAAAGTGTAAAAACTGAAGAAAGGAAACTTTGTGTCATTGTTTTCTCCAAGATGCATTTCATAAACACTGTTGTTTTGTTAAGTTGATTTAAGGCTTTTCATCAGTTTGTCTGTGGGAACTCTCTCTAGACTGTTTTTTTTTTTTTTAGACTTGCTTTTATTGTTTTTTTTATCATTTGTTTCTTGTACTTTTGCCTGTGTACTCTGTAAAGCACTTTGGGTTGCCTTTGAGTATGAAATGTGCAAAATAAAACAAACATTTGCCTTGCCTTTAGACATTATTTAATTGATTTCACACCAGGTAACCAACAATTTATCCATCAAGTTTTTATGAGCTGCCATTAACAGCTGCATGGTAACTGTTTTTGTTTTACACATCATTTTTATACTTTTTCCTACTCAATATTTCTGTCTCCCACTCTACAGCGGTCCTCTATTATCTGCCTTTTTATAAATGAACAAAAACAGCATGAGGTTCAGTTTACTCTTGTCTGGTTACTGAATCATTGCTTAAATTTGGGAGTCGGTGTCTGAATTTTCCTGGTTTGACTGTAGGAAGCAGGTTTTGGTTCAAAAAGTATCGGATGTATTTTGCTGCACACGCACGCACGCAGTGAAGAGCCCTCTTTACACTCCTGCTTGCTTTGAAGATCAGAGCTCACCCACCAATCAATTCAAGTCAGTTCAATCCAATCTCAGTTCAATTCAGTAGACTTTATTGGCATGACATTTGACGTGTCGCCAGAGCACAATTACGATTATGTAAAACAATGTTAAGAAATGAAATTAACAAAAATAATGTGAATAACAATATCAGTTACTAGAATAAAATAGACAATGAAATAGATAAATTAAATATTATATACAGTATATATATATATATATAAAGTTATCAACTTAGTATAGGGATAATAAAAGCCATTAGTCTATAAATAACAACATAAAAAAAAGGGGATAAAAAGGAGATGGTGACAGTACATAGAATATAGTAACCTAACAAGATCATCAGCCATGTCACTTATCCAAGAAAACACTCTCAGCCTCCATCAGTTAATTTTCATTACTCTCTTTTTAGGCCAGATGCTATTTTTTTTTCCTGAAGTAGATAATTGCCCTCCATCAAAGATGTCTCCTTTTTCAAGGTGCTCACAGAAAACTCTGCCCTGATTAAGACCAGAGCGTCGGAGCAGCAGGAGCTGTCAGCCTGGAGTACGACTGCTGACCGCTGGGATCCCTAATTGCCCCTGTTTCGATATCCACTCTCTCCTTCTCTTCCCTCCTCCTCCTCTTCCTCCTCCTCTCCTCGTCTTCATTAGTCCTCAGCATCGCTCGCTCCCCGTCTCTAGGTCTCTGTCTCTAATGACTGGTCAAACGTGCATGCTGGACAAACAGCTCAGAATAATAAGCCCTCCTCCATCGACTCTGCCCTGCAGCACTCAACCTGTGTGCACTAGCGCTCATCAGCACAAGAGAAGCAGGTTTGATTTTTCTCTAAATAGAGCGTCTTCACCGCCATAACTGAGCTCACTTTTTTTCTTCTCTGCTGTTGCCTCCAGCTGTTGAGATTTTACTCTAATTGGTAGCTGCGCTTGTACCGCCCCTCCCATCCGCTCCATCTTCTCTGCTCTCGGCTCTAAATGGTGTTTTGTTTCTCTCTTCGTTAACTCTCTATTCATTCGCTCCTTCGCTCTCCATCGCCGTTCATTTAATGTCTTTATCCTTGCATTTCTCCTTCCACCCCCCTCTCTTCCTCTTCTCCTTTTCATCATCTCATATCATGAATTGCACATTTTGGCTCTCACAGTAGGAACCAGCTTAAGAAATTAACTTTTTTTTGGGGGGCATTTTTGTCCTTTTTTTTATCTGATTTTAGAGCTTTTTTATGGCCCTTTTCACAGGCAATTTGACTGAATGATGAAACAATACATTAGCATTGCAAATGTCGACTCGTTTCATCCCAGTGAGATTTGTTTTAACTTTACCCCGCTGTTAGAAACAGCTGGCTTTACTAAGGTTTGTGCTGTTTAGCATTTTTAGCCATGGCTCGGTCCACCACTTTGGTCCACACTGAAATATCTCGCCACCAGCAGGTCAAAGTTTTTAGTTATCCAGTGAAAAATCACAAAATCTACCAGATGGATTGCCATTTTAAATTTTTTACCGGCATTCGTGGTTCCCAGAGGATACTTAATGATTTCGATGATCCCCTGACTTTTCTTCTATTTTTTTTTTTAAACAACTATAAGATGGATTGCCGTGAAATTTGGTTCACACATGTTCACTGCTAATTAGCAAACGTTAGCATGCTAACACGCTAAGCTAATGAACACAGTGAACATTATACCTGCTAAACATCAGCATGTTAGCACTGTCGGATCACTTGAACATACGGCACAAGAACTGTGATTGGTCAGCATGGGCTGCTTATGTCTTCTTCAAGTTTCTGATGCCTGTAGAGACTGTTGAGAGTGACGACAACATGAAGCACGCTTTAAAAGAAGGCTCTGGTATCCACTCAGTTTCAGTAACGCACATCTAACAAAGCCATTTCCACTGCAGACCTTCTGCTCACTGCGACTCCAATATGACTCAACGTGAATACACTGACCGCACAGAATATTCTCATATTCGGTAATGAAACAGGGCGGACCTTTCCACCCTTACACCCAGTTACTGTGGAGTATGATTAAAGCAGGAGATCACATACAATACATAATGTTGCGGTGGTGATCTATAAATTAAAACCTACACTGTACTGTAGGCATCGATGGCCGGACTCCTGTTATTCCCTTGTGTCAAGTATAAATGTTTCTACTCTTGGTCGCATGGCGCTAACATTTTGTATTGCTATAGGCTGCGTCTTGTGTTATTTTCTGAACACAACTCGCTTTGTTTTTCTTCACCCATATGACACTGGAGAATGTGACCCACCAGTCACAAATGGGTCATGGAGAATAAAAGCTGCATTCACAACCCAGTGAGCAACACATGAGCAGGGTGACATACAATAAAAGATACTTATATGTATATTGAGGTCAGATTTTCCCCCTCCTTTTCTTTTTTTAAGAACTTTCAAGAGCATATTTTTTTTGCTTCAAGCCACCATTAATTTCTGACAGTGGGTAGAAGCCTTCTCTCTGAGGAGGCTATAGAAAACAAAGGCGTCTTTGACGAGTCTAAAGGTCAGCGCAGAGGAGGCTGAAAATCGTGGTATTTCTGGGCGATACTAGACAGCCAGACAGCATCCGGCTGGGCTGGATGATTGCTGCCCCTCAATGCTCACATTTACCGGCCATATCCTCCATTTCGCATCCTTGAAGACCCGGCATCCTCACTAAGCCCCTCGCTCGATGCCTCTTCCTACTGCATTCAGCCACACAAAATCAATAACAACACTCGAATGCTATTTCTCCGCTCTGAGGGGGTATGGCATACGTCAGGCGTAATGGTTCACTGCAGTGTAAGTATGTCTTTTCCTCAAGGGATGGAGCTGAGTTTGGAAAGGGAGGGGGACGAGGGTCGGGTGAGGAATTAAAGCTGATTTCTTGCCCCCTTAAGACCCATGTGAGTTTTAACCACCAATTATTGCCTGTGTTACCCATGGGCAGCGAAGGGCTCTGAGCGCTGACTACAGCCGGCCGAACTGCTCGATCTTTTCCAACTACAATCACAAATTAATAATGTGCGATTATATATGAGTCCTCTATGGCTTTTATTCCTCTCTGTTCTTTAATTACACACTCTTGTACACAGTCTCCAAATGCCACTCAATAATACCAGGCTTCTGACTCACACACAATGTCCAAAACAGCCTTAATAACACCGGAAACTCATTTTCACTGGCGAGCATCATGTTTATTCAGTGCTTGAATCAACACCAGGACACTATCTGGTCTCTCTTTGGTCCCCACCCTCCCCGGCTCCCTCTGCTCTCAAGGATACCACCTCCCCAGGTGGTCTGGGACCGAGCTGCCTCTCTCTTTCTTCCCCTTCACCATCTCGCAAGGTTAATCCCTGCAGCTCTGACAGCCATGTTTTTATTCCCGGGTCAAGGAGTCAGGCAGGGTGAGCGGTGGGCAGGCAGTGATGGTTCATACAGTCCTGTGAAGGACAGGCTCGCTGGAATCAGAGGAGGGTTCAGATGCAGACAGAATGAGGAAACAGAGGAGGGCGGTCGCTGCTGTCTGGGGTGTGAGGCAGAGCAGAGATGTGACTGGCTGTTGTCTGTCTGCATGCTGGTGTTTTTGTACTTTTACTAGGCCACTGTGGAAGGACGGATGGGCTGAATGAAACCAGGGCAGGCTCCCGGTGTGTTCCACAAGTGGGACAAGGTTACCCTTCATCCCTCTTAGGCTGGAAATCGCACTATGAAATGAAAAATGATTTGGTCGTTCTGTGAGCTAATAAGTAGTAAGCTGACTCAGTCCAGCTTCTCAAATGTGAAGATTTACTGCTTTTCTCTAGTAGTTAGTAGATTGAATTTCTTTGGTTTTTTAGACCGTTGGTCGGACAAAACAAGATATTTTTGTTCAGCAGGGTATCTTATTTAGAGCTGCTTTGACAGAATGGACACAACTCATGCCAAAGTAGGCATATGCCTCTAAATCCATTTCTTACCAGATGTCACTCAATTTCTAGAATAAACATGGATTTTCTCGAAAATAAGAATGGCTTCTTGGAAAAGTCAGAGTGCAGCTCCACTGCAGAGAAATGAGTGTTTGTTTTGTGCAAAAACATTTCTTGAAAATTGTAATTTTTCTTCTTTATGTCTATTTTGATGCCTCCAGTAAGACAAAAAAAAAGCCTAATGTTAATCAGAATACATAATTTAGTTTGGATATTCACTTGGGTTACATTACTGATTGCAGCTTTGATCAGGTAATGCAACGGGACACTGATGGAATACACTTTTAAAGAACATTAACACGCGGAGTTTAGACGCAGTAAATCTTTTAATTATGATCAAAGGTGTTTTGTTCTGTTAGAAAGAACAAAGCCAGAGATTTTCAAATGCATAAATGATGGATGTGTTTTGAATTATGAACCATTTATTGCATGAATCATTGAGTGGAGCACAATTTTTGCTGGAGTTGTGTCGAAGATAAATTCAATTTGAATGAAATTTTCAGTTTCTAGGAGTCGGGAGATGCTCACAGCCAGTTCTGAGGTAAACTACAGTTTACCTCGACTCCATCGCCTCAACACAAACCACCATTGGACGGGTCACGTAATTCCGGCTGAAATGGAGAGCCTTGTCCACACCATCCAACCTATTTCTCGATAATAGCCTGACCGAGCTCCCTGAAGAGGCCAATTCTGGCCAGCAAGGCCCACTTAAATTCTCCGTGAGACAGAGGAGGAGAGAATAGGGTCTGTGGAGCCACTTAAAAGTCCCCGGGTGTAAATGGGATTTCTGACCTGCTCCACTGGTGCTGCAGCTCTACAGCCAGATTGGCTGTCAAGGCGCTGCCAGGTGGGAGTGGGTAGGGCACAGGAGGGGGGGAGGTGGGAAGAATGGATGGATGCTGCTGTTGATGGTGTAGACCACCAGGACCTCATTAGCTCAACATTTCATCAAACACTATGGCACCATGGTGGCTCTCACTGCCTCCATATATCTCTTTCTCGTTCGCCATCTTTTCCTTTTTCCTTGTTTGAACCGCTTTCTCACTCACTTTCTTTCCTTCTCTCTGTCTCTGTTCCCCCCCCCCCCCCCCTATCCTTCTCTCCCCGCTTGCTCCTTAAGGTCTCATTAACTAGATGAGTCTGTCCTGCTGGTAATCTGCCGCTAAGTCAAAGTCAGCAGATGAGGATGATAATGACACATCTCCCCCAACACACACACACACACACACACACACACACACACACACACACACGCAGCTATAATCATTTGTTTTTGTTAATGCCATGAAAATGTAAATTTGTCATGGCTATAAGAATGTAAATAAGCACCATATTTCTGCTGGGGAGATATTTCAGGGCACATTAGATGGCTCTGCAGGCCTGGTTTGCATATCATTGATTTTCAGTGTTAGGGTCTGCGTGTGAGGAAAATCGCAGACACACCCACATGCACACATACAAAGTTCATGTGTAGCAGCCTCTCTCTCTCACACACACACACACACACACACACACACACACACACACACACACACACACACACACACACACACACACACACACACACACACACACACACACACCCCTACATGTAGAGCAGCTTAATAGCTTAATGATTCAGAAACATGCTGTAGAGAAAAAGAGGCCACACACTTGATGAACTATACAAATGTAAGACTTCCAACGTGTCTCTAACAGGGGGTGACTGTGTAAAGAAACAAAACAGCAGAATAACCAGGAAGACGTCAAAATTCATATCATTTTTATAATTACAGCCATAGATGTAATTCAAATTAGCAAAATACCACAAAATTGCTTGTTACATTTGGTGGTGGATCATGCCAGAGACACAAATATGACTCCACTGCTCAGATCTAGAACTGCAACTATTACTTTCATAATTGATTAATCTATAAATTACTTCCTCGTTTCATTGATTTGGTCTATAAAATGTCCATTACAATATTACAGTGGTCCAAGTCCAAAACCCAAAGATATTCAATTTACTATAAAAAAGACAAAAAAAACAGACAAATATTCAAAAATGAGAAGGTGGAACCAGACATGTTTTTTATTTTTACTTAAAATTTGACATCAATTATTGATTGATTATCAAAATTGTTGCAGATACATTTTCTGTCATTCGACTAATCATTTCAGCTTAAATTATTGAAACAAGGGGAGGTATATTATTATATTTTGTTTCCTACACAATGTGTGAGAAAGATGTTTCAGTCATTTCTTGTTGTGGCTGTGGCAGAGTGTTTGTTTCATTCTTTTTAGTTTTATTTTTGAAGATTTTAACAAAGGACATAGGACATAGATAATAAAAAAAGAAACGGGACGTGAGATGACGGCTCTCACCAATCAAGCATAAAGAAAAACAAGATAGACTGAAAATAAAACCCTCAGGAGAGATATAATAAAAATACACAGGTACATTAGCAAGAACATGTTCAAGTTCAAGCTTATTGTCACATGTACAGGTACAGTGAAGTGCTTGTGTCCTGGCTCTCTCATCCTTGTGTACATAAATAAATACAGACCATTCATACAATAACAGCACACAACAACCCTCACAGCCGCATAATCGTAATATCTTAACCCACATATCCATTAGTGATGTTACGTTCGCGAACGATCCGATTCTTTTCAACAGCTCTTCGGTACGAACGAAGGGAGCTGAGTCATACTTGCTGAGAGCTGTTCTTCTTATCGTTGTGTCTGCCCTAAATCCACTCCCCTTTACGTGAAGCAGCCAGTCACAGTGTTGCATGAACTGCATTCAAGGCAAGGCAACAACACATTTCATACAGAGGGTAAATCCAAAGCAGTAAGTTCACTCACAAATGCCCTCATATACACTCATTTGTACATGAAAAAAACAATATAGGTTAAAGGTTAAAGGAATCTCCTGATCAGGGTGGAAGCAACGTCTAGTTGTTCTGGTAGCTCACTCGTGTTACCAAAACAACATTTTAAAAAAAATAAAGTACTAAACTGATTTGTGTGGGTATTTAATCCACCTATTCATCATGTGTATTATGTTGTTATCAGTAGTATCTTTCCTGTATCAAATATATTATATGCTAAATACGTTATGGGTTCATATTTATAAGAATTCAGTATGAATTTTATGCATCAGAACTGTTGTTTTTGGAGGTAAACACGCATTCCTCTGTTGTGTGCGAGTGGGAGAAAGATTTAAGGTGAATCCTTTGTAAGACCACGGGGTTTCTACCAATCGCAAAGCAATATGACAAGCTACAAATCCCCAGGAGGCTCTGTCGCTACCCATTTGTCAACAAAGCATTTTCTTCCTCAAACGCATAGTGAAGCTTTTTACCAAAGTTCCCCTAGGTGTGCATTTCTGTCTGCTTTGCATATTCCTGTATAAACCAGGGCTAAACAGAAAAAAAAGAAAGACTTTGTAGAGTTTCTAACAAATATGGTGCAAAACTAACATAAAAATTCTGCTGGCAGTGCTGCGGGTGCTTCCACAGGGAATCAGGAGGCCAAATGTTTTGATGCACAGTTCACATTTGTATGAGAAAGTTTATTTTTTTGCCTGTTTACTTCTTCTTTAATTCTTGTTTTTCCCTTTCTTTCATGCATCAATCAGCCTCTCAGGATGCACTGTCAGACCTGCTCCCTGGTGACCAGCTCAGGTCACCTCATCGGGGGCGGCCGGGGTGAAGAGATCGACCAGGCCGAGTGCGTCATCCGCATGAACGACGCCCCCACCGCCAGGGGTTACGCCCGCGACGCTGGCCGCCGCACCTCCCTGCGCGTCATCGCTCACTCCAGTATGCAGAGGGTCCTGCGGAGTCGCCACGAGCTGCTCAACGCCAGCCAGGACACGGTGTTCATCTTCTGGGGCCCCAGCAGCTACATGAGGCGCGACGGGAAGGGCCTGGTGTACAACAACCTGAGACTGATGAACCAGGTGCTGCCCAAACTCAAAGTCTACATCATCTCCTGGCAGAAGATGCTGCAGTTTGACGAGCTCTTCAAGAAGGAGACGGGCAAGGACAGGTGAGGGAAGGACTGTCACAATGAATGTAAGAGAACGCGTATTTAGCTGATGTTTTTACAGTAGAGCTGAAACAGTTAATTAATTAATCTGTTAGCTGTTTGGCAGACAATAATCAATTTTCGAGTGAGAGGTTAAGATTAAAGCTTATCAAGGAAATATTGAAGTCATTTGTTAGTTTTAGAGTTTGCTTCTTTTTTTCGGTTTTACATCTTTGTAAACTGAGTATCTTTGTAGTTTAGACTGTCGATCACACAAAATATGCAATTTGACAACTTCACCTTGCGCTCTGGGAAATTGTGCTTGGTGTTTTTCACTATTTTCTGGCATTTTATTGACTAAACAATGAATCAGTTAATTGAAAACAATAAAAAGAATTGACAGATTAACCGATAATGAAAATAATCTTAAACTGGAGCCCTAAATTACAGCGACGTTATTATATAATGTGTTTTAAAAAAAATCATAATTAGTGTACTAACGTTGCATATTCAAGCCTCTTACTATGACCAGTGCACGAGGGCCATTTCTCATCATACTGAGTACAGGCATCATACTAGATTTTAGATTTCTTAAGATTAGATTAGATTTCTGTCCAGCTGAGTACCTTTACTTATTACTCAGTACCACAACGTTCTAATAGGTGTAGTTATTGAAAGGATTGGGCAAAATAGGCACCTGGTTCTGCTCAAACAAGCTGCAAGACGAGGCAAAAAATGTGCAGCGGTGTGAAGAACAAAATGTGGCTTAGTTCAGTCTTATTATGCTGAATGAAAAGCTCTCTGGTCAGTCTCCATTGTATGAATGTAGTCATTTTATTTGGGCCCAAGGAGAAGAAGTACTCAACGTGCAACATGCAAGAAAAACAGTAAAAGCAGTCCCACATGAAGAAAACAAGGAGAGATTTCTATTCACAACCAGTTTCAATGCCGTTGTTATGTGACAATACAGCATCATTTGCCCTTCAGGTCAATACTTCCGGTTAAAGGTTCATATCTCCTTCAACATATACAACAACAAACAATCCAGTAATATTCCACTTAGTAATTTCTACCACAGTTATTTGTATTTTGTGCCCACAGATTAATAATTCTTGTGCACAATTCATGCCTCCAAATGCATTTTTAATTCAATTCAAGCTCTGACTGTAACAACAAAAACACACATTTTACAATACTACACAACATGTCTAAAGATAGCTTTTTCTTTTATCTGAAAACATTTTGAAAATCAGCTTGCAGAGACAATTAAAAGCCCTTTAAATGTTCTTTGATTTACACGTGGTGCACTCGGTTGTAATAAGAAAAGAAGGAGGGCCCTTTTATTCATTACAACAGTAGCACTTATACGCTTCTGATTTCACGTATTTGTAGCTTATACGTTGCTAATACTTTTGAGACAATCACTTGTATGAAACAGTCCTTGATTTTGGTTAATGAGCAACTTGTTTCACATGTAAACAAACTGTAGACGCTGGCGTTCACGCACCAGGGGGCACTGCAGAAAGAGGTTAAACTAGATAACCCATCAGCTTCAATGTGTAGCCGTGAACGTTTAGTAACTCAGTTCTAACAGATGTTGGTACGGTACTTTCGGTGCTTGTGGGAAGCCCCAAAAATCAAAGATGAGAGAGCTGGCTGTGGAAAAGCACGCCGTTGCATTCACATTCTGTGTTGATTTTGAGAATCAGCGGACGGCTCTCAGATGTTTCCCGCAACTACATGAATGCAGCGCTAAGGGAAATATTTCAAAGTGGTCAATGCTCAACGCAAAATGGTAATGTAACTAACAGAAGGCAAAAAATCCCTCTCCTTTGCTTGCGTGTGATGTGCAAATGGTTTAGAAAACACAGCTCTGAGTTCTTGTTTCTGCAACACCTTCTCTAAAGCTGAACCGTATTAAAGGAATCACATTTAATGAGTCCACGCTGAGCTCTCTATCCCGTAGCCATTAAAGGGGGGGGGGGGGATTGCAGAGCGGAGGATTTGGTGAATAGCTCAGACATCCATCCTTCAGTATCCTACAATCATGGTAAATGTTTACAGTGAGCGAGCGGCTTCTGTTGTGTGCTGTTATTCTTTATAGCATTAGGCATTAATATCTGTGGGGCTTATTTGAGGTCATTTCTGCTCTGTGGAGTGTGGGAAGAGAAAGAAAGAAAGAAAGCCTAAAAGTATTACAGGGTTCTCACAGTCATGAAATTCCTGGAAAATTGTTTTCCAGGCCTGGAAATGGTTTGGAATTAAAAGAATATTTTGAAAAAGTTTTTTAATATACATTGTTTTGGCTATTGTTTAAAATATGTTCAGAAAAATCCCAAAACACAATGTTACATGAAATAATTTCATTGTATTAATAATTTAAAATCTAGTGCTGCGCTGCGTGACCGTCGAAACGTCACTAGTATCACGTGAAACACATTGGCGTATGCAGCTAGTTGGCAGCAGGAATGTCTGAAGTTAGCAAGTGTTAGCAGTTTGCTTATCCACAAATGCCTGGGAAGTTTGTGTTTAATAATGTTTGGCTTTCAAACGACAAATATAACACATCTCAAGAGAGAGGCAGACCATAGCCTGCGCCCTATGATTGGTATATAGGCCTACCTATTTTGAACTACTTAAATAAAGTCGTGGAAATGGGATGAAATATTATGGAAAAGTTTTGAAAATTCATTGGTAAAAGTGTGTGGGAACCTTGGTATTACTTTTATATCTACGTAATGTTTGAGGAAAGTTTAAAGGGAGCTATCAGTATGCAAAATGTGCCGTACCTTTATGAAACAACAATTTCTTCACCTAATATATAAAATGAATCCTATTGTCTTTATTTCGGGAGCCTGTGTGAGCAGCGTGAATAGCAGATTGTCTGGGTAATCAGCTGTGCGATCGGCAACCCTGCAAGCCTGTAATTGTGATTATGGGTTATGCCATTTCAGTGAAGGTAATTAAGATGGTGTGGGATGTTGTCACATCCACCCATTTTAATAACACCAGCAGAGGAGCAATGAAAAACAGGTGTCCCTCTGCATCCTCTGTGTTAAAATGCCACGCTGGAATGAGCCTCAACCGGTGATTAAAGGCAAATTAGCTTTTGAAATAATTTTTCTATTCAGTGTTTTATGTTCCCGTAATGCTTTATTGTAATCGCTAACAGCCCCACTGTGTTGCACTGTTTCTACTCGATACATTCGGGTCGAGTAGTTGTGTGGTTTGGTGGAATAAAATGTGTGGCTGGCAGGTTAGAGATCGTTCAGGTAGCAAAAGATCACAGGTTTGATCCCTTTAATAGCAGATCTACCTGCTGTTGAAAAAGCTGAAAACAGTGCCAGCTGAAGCCTCGACAGTCCTGACAAAACTATTCTGTGGTGACTTATGAGAAAAGGTCAAACAGAGGAAAAGAGAAGCCACATCAGGCCCACAGTGCAGCAGAGAATGGGAGGAACAGTTGGCCACAACAGGAGCCTTACGGGCTGAAGTGGATCTAGAGTGACCAGAACCAGACCTCCCCTGATACTCGAGCCTGTATCTGTATCTGTTCCTAGACTTAGGAATAAAAAAGGTCCTTGCTAAAAGTGAAGAATAAAACATGTTTACCAAGAAATTCCCTCCTACTTACAACACAGTGTAGAGTAACCTTTAAAGGCCATGCACACCCTGAAAACATGTGTTTTCAGTTACTTTGGCTAACGCTCAGGTTCAAGGTGGGCAAACATGGAACACCGAATTCCTTAAAGTAATAAAAAAAGATAAAGGTGTAATTTGTCTTGCCCTATCAGGTACAACAAAGCTAACAGGAGAGTCGGGAAGATGTCAGGTAAACACAAACGCTTGGCTGAGGTGGAAATATCGGTGTATGAATAAAAAGAAAATGCGACAATGCACAATGGAAACAGAATAAATCATAATGTACATGAAGCATATGTGACTTAAATGCCGCTCCGTTGAGGAGACTAAAAAATGGCGGCAGACAAAAACATGAGATCTGTGTGGAGCGATGAAGAAACTGTAACTTTCTTCAAATTAACGCATGAAACAAACATATGTCATATTGCCATCATGTTCTCCACGTCCTTTTCCATTGTTTTTGAGGTTTGACTGGAGCTCTTTTTTAATTACATCATCTAGTTTCTGCAATGGTTTAACAGCACCTGACCGGAGCATTAGCGCCAAAAAGTGGCATACAGAGGACTGTGAGAGCAGAGTTTGCATCCTGAGTCCCGTCTGTGGTTTGGTTTAGCAAAAGCACTTTGCTTAAGGTTAGGGAAAGACAGTGGTTTTGTTTAAATGTTAATAATCACGTTGTGTCTCGTGATTCAATTTTTTAAGTGCAAGACTTGTAAGGAGTATTTTTATACTGTGATATTGCTACTTTTGCTTAAGTTAATGATTTGAAAACTTCTCCCAGCACTGACCTTAAACAAGTGCTGCCAGTGCCTGCTCATAACAATATATATATTATCTTATCTATTGTTCATACTTACAAATGCACTCAGTCACTCTATTATTATTCCTGTCTATACTGTGTACAGGACTATTTTTCTATTTTATTGTATTTTATTATATTTTATTATTGTATTTCTATATATGACACTTTTGCTGGCTGCTGACAATTAAAGGCTTATCTTATCTTATCTTAAAAAAGTGAAATAACGCTGTGGTCACTATTAGCGGAAATTGTATTGCAAGATCTGATATTTTGTCGGAAAACAAATGAAATACGTGGTCAACTTACATTTTACTGTTACATTCAGTATCAACGTTCCTGCGACTAATTAACAAGATTTTGTGATTAGGTTAATAGAAAATGTAATCCAGCCAGCATTACGTTTCCTTCAAACGTATCTGCTGTTGCAATTTAGCTGTATATAAACGTAATCTGACATGCATGCTAACTCCCTGTCACTTGATGGAACACAATTTGTTTCACCTCGTCCTTTTCCTGCTTGGACAAGTCAAAATATCTGCTTGATTTTTTAATTTTTTATTATATCTTCTTAAAAATCCTTACATTTCTTTGTGGTAAAAATACAACAAACAGCAAAAGTTTATTTGTTTTTTTATGGTAAAAAAAAATTAAGTCAAGGTTATAAATCTTTAGTATCTCCAGTAGCAATTAATGAGTTGAAATCAACAACAAGTAGCCTACAACCATGTTAAGAGGGAGGAATATATAGAAAATAGAAGCAAAAAGAAAACCAAACTGAAGCAGGAAAGAAAGCCTGCTGCCGGAAGAGAAGGAACATCGGAAAACACATATAATAAGTATAATTTAGTACAAAGAACATGCATTGAAAGAGGTCACAGACAAAAAAAATGCCAGCTTTATTCTCACCATTTTCACCCCAGAGGGATGCAGAAATAGGAGCTGTGCTGTAAATACAGACGGCCTTGGAAAAAAATGAAGTACCTTAAATCAGTAATCAATACCAAACAACCTCTAATCACTGAAGTCACTTAGGTTGGAGGTGTCGGGTATAAATAAGCCTTCCACTGTACGTGCCTGCTGGTGTTTCTAGTGCAAGAAGCAGAAAAGAAACCTGGACCCTCGAATCAAACAATGATTCACAACAAAATAATCACTTTTTTTCTCACTAATATATTTCATGTCCTCAGAAGAGTACACTGATAATGATGTTCAGCAGGTGTTTCAGCTTCAACAAATCAATCCTAATCACACCTTCATGTGACCTTTTGGTACCAGCAGTTGCATAACGACCATTATAATAAACTCAATGACAATACACCTACTGTTTGCAAATGAATATCATGCAACAACAAAAAACCCCAACGAGCAGCACAATTCTCGTTCTCCAATAAGCTCCTGTTTAGACTTATATTTGATCAGGTGTTGAATCTGTAATATTATTTTTCTCAAAAAGGAAATAGAGCACTCTACCTGCAACGTGAGATCATTTCTATTTCAAGGCAAGTTGTTTTATCAAGTGCCATTATCTTGAAGCCAGTCATCTCCTTCATCAAATACGAGCGACATTTGAAAATAATCTCACTTTTTAATAGAAATAAGACTTTAAGACGCAAGGATCAACACACAATTAAACTACATGGGTGCTTTTGCTAGATTTACAATACCAAACATGAGGAACAGCACTCTTCTCCTTCACAGGGATAAATCTGTCTTCCCACTCACAGCTTGCTTCCAGTCCTTTTACAGACAGCCATTGAAGCTAAGAGCTTGACATTTCACACCACATTATTCATCAGCATGTTCATAAACAAGGAAATGAGGAAGACTTCTTAAGTGAGATTAGCTTCAATGCCTCCTGACTAAGACCTCTGCGCATCCACCACAGATTGCTTGGTGACAAGATGTTGTGCTTTGAACTTTAAAAGTTTTATAATTTGCAAAAGCAGTGTGTGTGTGTGTGTGTGTGTGTGTGCGCTGCAGGGCTGTTGTCATATTAAAACCCAGTGGCTGCGTTTGCATATCACAACAAATCAACACGTTCCAGACAACCTGGGTCCTGTCTTAATTAAATGAAAATGAGAAGTCTGTGCTGCAGCTGCGATAGCATCACTTTGGGTCGACACTGTTGTTTGTCGCATTGACAGACTCTAATAAAGACGAAAGTCGGACAAAAGTGCTTTGTCACTATTCATCACGCTGTCACTCTGCCAGTGCAGACTGATTGATTCAAGAAAAAGAAAAACAGTGAAACAGCAGGAACTGATTTGTAGACACATTTCTCAAGCAAACACAATGTTGTTGTATTAAAGGTCAGAGGGATGAAGGAGAGTTGTTTGCTTAACTAAGGCTGTGTCTGACATCACTCCCCATTTACTCCACAGTGCACTATATTTATATATTTACCCTCCACCATTTTATTAAAGTGTCTGAATTCTGAGTGTGTAAATGTCAGGATAAAAATGCCTCATGTAACCATCTCAGTCAGAAGAGACTGACCTGAAATGGCCTGATCGGAAGGAATTTTCAATCGTGGGGTGGTGTTAACCACAAAATATTAGCGCATAATAACCATGCAAACGCTTAATCCGATCGTTTCTCTCTGGTTGGAATAAATATATTCTTTCTGCACATGTTTGCCTGAAGTGGGGGAAACATTAGGTGATGTGAAAGAGTTTCCGGGAGGGACAGAAACATGGTGGCAGCAAAACAAAACTGCTCTGTGGCTGATACAACTTTTTAGTTGGAGAGCTTAAAAGATTTAGGGATTGTTGATGGTCGAAAGGCTCAAAACGAGTGTTATCTTCTTCTGTTATATTTCCGGCAGATTAGACACTTCACAGCAGGCAGAACCCTTGTTCACATGTCAGAAGAGTTATATTCTGATAAAATGCTTCGGGGCATGTAAGCGCACATCTTACCGGATCACTTTATTTAGAATGATTTCGATCTGGTTGAAGAAATATTGTCCATCTAACCACAGCTCAGAAATTTCCACAATGGAACAAGTAGTGTCCATGACATGTGCAAGTCAAGATATGACTGACCAACATTGCACCACATGTCTAAAAGTACACAGAGGTGTGGACACAAAGCCTTGCTAACCCAAGATAGCAGAGTTTGTATTCTACCCTGAAATCATCTTAACACTCTGGGAAGATTTCCTCACTCCCCTTCAGCTTCCCAGGAAGATGAATTTCTATTCCAGCATCCCCAAACAGGGAATATGTTCAGCATACAAATGCTAAACAGGCTTTTTATCTAAGGATTTTTGCCTGACGTGTTCTCTCTGTGAGAAAATAAGAGAAAGAAAGTCTGAACATCTTTTTAAACAACTAGGTAAACCCTCCACTCCAAATGTGTCACCTTCATCAACCGGAGGCGAGCAGGGTGTCGAGTTTGCCTGCCTGGTTGTTCTTGTCAAGAATTTTTCTTATCAGGCCCGGGCTTTGTTTCTCCGTCTTGCCAAGTTAAAACCCCGGCTGCTGTGGATGCACGTGTGTATGTGTGGGAACAGACAAGAAGCCGTAACAAGCTTTCTGAAAGCAGCGGGGTGACGAGGTGGTCGAGAGATCAGGAGCTCATCCTGTCAAACTGCACTTAAGCAAGAGTTTGAAGCTCTGCCTCCTCACTCTTAAGTCACATCATTAAAAAAAATATGACGACTTTTTTTGGAACCAAAGAAAAGTTATGACTCATTTTTGACACCGTTTTTTTGTCTTGTTTAAAGTCCAGGTGAAATGAAAAATGTATTTTTCAGCCACGCTATAGCGCTGTGGATGGCAATGTTGGTCTGTCTGTCAGTTTGGTCCACCACTTTGGTTCAGATTGAAATTGCTCAACAACCATGAAGTTTGGTGCAGATATTCATGTCACCAAGAGGAGGAATCCGTATTACTTTGTTGATCTCCTGACGATCCCCTGTGCAGCCTCGCAGAGCTGCTAGCATGGCTGCAGACTCTTAAGCCATGTCTCAAATTGCGTACTTCTGTTATTACATTTACATGCAGTATACTGTGTACACTATGTACTGACTTGTGTAGTGCGTTAATTTTGACAGGGTAGTGTTGTCTCAAATCAAATACTGCTTACCGGAAATGATGATTGCAACCTTTGACTGCGTCTTCTTCTTTTTAATGACGGATTGCAACCGGGCGGAGCATTATCGCCAACATTTTACCGTGATTACCGCACGCCAAAATATCTGCCAGCACGTTTGCTCACTTGACTTCAATTCAGTTATATTAAAAATTAATAAAAAATCAACATGCTTTTACTTTTAGCCATAACAATCGCAACCGTTGAGGGTGAGAAGTGTGCAGCGTTCCACACTCAACTTTTTGACCGTTTTGAGTACATCATCCGGGTACTTATAGTACACTGCATTTTGCTATACTTGTAAGTGTGAACGCACTTATGCACTCAAAATATTAAGTGTAAATACAGAAGTACACGATTTGAGACACAGCATTAGTCTTGTTATGGCTAAAGTCAAACTTCAATCCAAGTCTACAGCTCTGATACTTCTATTTAACAATAAATAGATCTCCTGCCCCTCTGCCCCTCTGCCCCTGTCCCCATCAACCTTCACTTCTTCTATCATCTGACAGAAGTCTGACAGTTTTGGCTCTATCTGAACTGGAATTACTATTCTGTACCATAAAGCCGATCTCTGTATTCTGTCCCAGCACATTCTCTGTTAAATTTAACTGGGTTTCATTCAAAAATAAAATGCAATATGTGGGCCAGTCTTTACTAACATATCAAAATGAATGTGGCAATGATTTACTGATGGTAGAATACCACAGGTGGCACTACTACTAATTATTCAATGAGGAAGTTCATTTAGTCTAAATGCATTGTTTGAAGTCGTTTTCCTCCTTCATTGTTAATTATTTGTTCTCATAAATCTTCCTGTATGGTGAGCAGCTTAATGTTTACAGTCACACCAAGAAAATGACTCACAACAATTATAATAAAGGTTGCAGGGGTTATATTCATCTTGTAACCTCACCACCATATTTAATATTGCACCTGATAAGTGATGCATGAATACATCCACTGACATCCAGTCACAATCCCAGTCAAGACGAGGTTCAGCTGTGCAGCAGGGGGAGCATGACGAGACGCACAGCTGTGCCGGATTCAGCTGAAGGATTCAAACTCATCCCTGCTGAAATTTTTACATCAGCTCATACTTGAATATTTTCACACTGTGTGAGGGAACAAGAACAGTGGCGATGCAGTTTTTCACTCAAACTAATTCGTAAGTTGATTTGATGAATACTGATTGTTCCAAAAGTGCTCTCGACCACAACAGCTAAACCCCCTGCATGACTGTGCTTGGCAGTGATTACAGCCGGGGCTACAGGCCACCGAGCCAGAGATCAACATCAGGAGGTTTTCTGTCATTACTGCATTGTCAAAACAGGCAGCTAGCAGCCATGCTAGCAGCTCTGTGAGCCTGAACTTAGGCATAGTGGTGCTTTGAGATACATGCTAACATCAGCATGCTAACATGCTCACAGTGAGAATGCTGTATAGCAGGTAATGTTTACCATGTTCACCATCTTAGTTTAGCTTGTTAGCATGCTAACATTTACACTAGTACAGCTGAGACTGATGGGAATAAAGTTTGACCTGATCTTGGCGCTAGATGAAAATCAGGGGATCACCAATGTAGTTACACTTCATCCTCTAGAGAATTTGAATATCTGTAGTCAAATTTCACAGCAATCCATCCAGTAAGTGTCAAGATATTTCACTCAAAACCTAAAATATGAGCCATGTGGTGGTGGTGCTGAAGAAAAAGTGAGGGGATGACTAAAGTCATCAGTATTCATCCTCTGAGGACCATGAATGTCTCTGCAAAATTGAATGGCAATCTATCTAATAGTTGTTGAGATATTTCAGTCTGAACTAAAGTGGTGGATCGACCAACATTGCCCTCGTTTGAACCACGTCAGTTTTGGGCTAAAACACATAAAACAGTTTGGGTGATTTTTATAATTTCATTCCAGCCATTAAGATGGTGTGCAGTCGTTTAATCATCAGGACTTCAAACGAAAGGTAGTTCATTAAAAAAAAATCCTCCAAAGGTGACTTTGAACGATGCACTGTAATTTTATACTGCAACCTGAATGAAAGCAGCTTCTGATAAACATTTCAGTGTATTTTATATTTCAGAATTTTCTCATTACAGCATATTTAAGTTAACTTTCATTAGGGCTTATTTATTTTCCTGTCAAAAAAACCCAGAATCAAAGCTTTAGTAATTTCTTTTAGTATTAGTGAAAGTGTTTTTTCACTTTAATCTGAAGGTTTTCTTGGTCTTATAACTCTGGAGCCCATTAAATCCATTCAAAACCAACAAAGAATAATTTAATAAAATGTATGGTAGTCAGACTGGTTTGTTCATCTGACAGCAACCCTATGATGGACATTTAGATTTATAGAGATTTTCTAATGCAATGAAAATATAATTTCATATTTCTTTCATAACATCTCAGAAAACTGATTAGCGCTCATTTCTTTGCAGGCGTAACTAAAAAAACTGTCATTCTGCAGCTGAAGCTAAGTGATTTCAACTATCTGCACAACATGCAAACTAAAGCTACTTTCTGATTAAGGGTTTGATTATTTGACAGGGTTCATTTGTATCAGTCGATATGTAGGATGGATCTGCATTTTAATGAAGCTGTGAGGGAACGTGAATGATCTCGCAGTCAAGAAAAATCGACCCCTGGCTTTAGACAAATCTTTATTCTGCCATAATACACCGATGTGAGATTTTCTGATTGTCTTTCCCAGTTAATCACGTTAAAAAAAAATCAAATATGGTACAGTTTTCATCCTCGTGCTCTCCCACGCATGTAATCCATCCAGCTGTCTTCTTTCTCCCTCCATCTCTCCCCCTCCCTCCTCCACCTCTCCTCTCCTCTGCAGGAGGATATCAAACTCCTGGCTGAGCACCGGCTGGTTCACTATGACCATCGCCCTGGAGCTGTGCGATAGGATCAATGTCTACGGCATGGTTGCCCCGGACTTCTGCAGGTGAGACAGTGGAGCTGAATGTAAAACATCACCATCAGCTCACCAACACTTACCATCACTAAAGCAGAGCTGCATATGCAGCCGCTTCAACTGTATACAAATTCACAGCCACCTGATAAGAAAGATTAAAACTTTAAATATATTCAGGCAGCTGATAAATAAAATGTCAGCGTGGCTGGAGATGTTTTTGGAATGCTTAAATTGCCTGAAAATTAGTACAAAAAAAAAAGTCAGTAAACAGGCCAGCATTGCAAATATTGAAACTTCACACTGATTTTTAAACAGAGGTCTCACTCTGCTCTTTTTTTTCTGGCCACCACAAACATCATCGTACGATGGGTCAGTGTGTTAACAAAGCAAAAGTGGCGAAAATTGGCTTTGTTGCACATATGTAAGGTTTTAGAAGAAAACAACTTGTGTTTAAGGTCCATATCAGTAGAAGGCTTCCCTCTTTGGCCTCCTCATGCAGGAGCCAGGTCATCAGGGAGATTCAGTCCACTTGCTCTAATTCGCAATCAAACAGTCTCCCTGCGTCTCCCCTGGCTTTGTCCACCTTTTTTTTGTGTGTGGTCATATTTGTTTTGTTTGTCAGCATCTCCGCAGCCCATTTTTCACGCATTCATCCTCTGCAGATGCCACAAACCAAAACACAAAGTAGATTGATTATTGGCCACTGAGGGCTGCAAAGGATACACGAGTTGTCTTGCCCCAAATTCAGGCCAAAAAAGGCTGTTTTCTTTGGACGAATTTTAATTATTCAGTATTAAAATGCAGACTTCTGAAGATCCAGCCCGTGAACTGGAGCGCAGCTTATGTGAAAGAGGTTCACTAACATTACAGGGTTACAGGGATAATAGCACATGTGCAGTCCAAAGGCAGGCCATGTTTTACTCGAGCGATTCCTCTTTCAAAATAGTTTTTCAAAATGCTAGTGGTCCGGATAACACATCCACATCAACACATCTGTTTCACTTTCACATTCACTGACTCTAATTGCTTGTTTTTTAATGTCAGTATTCCATCACATTACAAGTGTTGCTCGCATATCTTTCTGTTGTCAGATGACTGCGAGTGTAACATTTGTGTTTCAGTGCAACAACCCGGGAATAAAATGTTACCATTGGTTAGCACGTACCAATTATTATCCTCAGTCAAATCACAATACAGTATATACTATAATGAAGTGGAGGTAAAAATGAACTTTATCATACATTTACCCATACAGATGGTTTGGTTTAAACAACTCTTTCTTTTCAGTGATAATTGCTGAAAAACAGTGCAGCAGCATTAGTTATTTTTGTATTAAAAATATTAGTAATGTTTAAATTAGCTAATGAGCTAAAGTCAAAAGTCTTAATGTTGCCCTGTGAAAACCATGTGTCTTAAATGTCAACTTTTCCTGAGCTAAGAAAAATGTTTAAGCTTTTATAACAAAGTTAATGCAGTATTTTTAAATTCCCAGAAGCTTCTTATTTTGAGCGATGGCGTCCTACAGGAACACAATACAGTTTAGGTTATTTTATTTTTGAAAGATTTCTGTATTTCTTTTTTTCTCTGTGCTCTTCTCATGGGTTTGAAGTGGGCAGGGCTCAGTTAGGAGAAGGTGACGTCATGTACTTCTGTGCACCAATCAGGATTTAGAAACATTTGAATCAGAATCTGATGACAGTTGTTAAGTTGTTTAGTCCCCGTCAATCAAATGTAATCAACCCAAACCATCAAAAACCTGATGAAGCAGATTATGTGTGTAAAATCTTTATAAATGATACCTAAAGATGTTTTTTTTAACTTCCATAGTTGATTATTTAGTCACTAATATTTAATGTTATGGAGAAACACCATGTTTTCCACTTGTTAGCCTAAGAAGTAGATTTTCTCTACTCATCAAGAAGCATTTAATCCTTGTGTTATTGGAAAAAGCATCACACATTTTAAGATGCAGTACACTGCTTTTACTGGGCAGCAATTATAACCAAAATAAAGTTTCTCTAAGTGTCCTCATTAGTTGTAGGAACTTTGTGGGTGACGGTGAAATGAAACTTCAAATAATTATAAAATGAACTGTGAATGAGCACAGTAAGTACTTTGCCACGACACAATTAAACCCAAAGGGACACTAACTTTAAAACAACACCACTGAAGCGTAACCACAACAAATACCAACATGCCAGGACAAAAGCATCCAGGTCAGACCGGCCTGCTAGTTGCCATGGCGACCAAGTATTTGGCAAAAAGAAAAGGGGGAATTTTTAAGCTGCGTTCAAGAATTATCACCACCTATATTCACTGTGAAGTTCAGACTTAAGAAATCCACATTTTCCAGGTGGCTTGGCAGTGCTGAGATTTTCTCTTTTAATGAAAAACATAGAAATGCAAAGAACTATGGGATACGTAACCGGTTCTGACTCTGTCTTGCTCCCAGCAACTAACTCATCCAGCCTCATTAGCAGAGTTTAATGGTTTGAATTACAGCTCACGTCTCATCCACCTCCGCCAACACTTTATTGGACAAGGAACAAATCTTGTTAGATTTCTCAATAAAAAGAACAAACTGTAAAATGTTCCTGGTTCTGATTGATTAAAAAAAAAAAATATTTTGAGTTCAGGCACAAATTCAATCTTGATGATAATGAAGAGGGGATGCCGATTTAATATCTTTGAACAAATGGCTGGCTTAAGCAGATACTCAGCAATCCTTCTTAGTTCTCACGGGTGAAGTCTGTAGATTTTACTGAGAATTCAAAAGCTGTGTTTCTCTAACGTCACGTCAGATGTGTTTTATGGACATGAAGGGTAGATATTTATAAAGCCACAGCATTAAATAAATAACCAATAAATATAAATGATGCATCAACTGTTATCAGAAACATCCTGATAACATTTTCTTCTCTAATTTTCCTTTTTTCCAAAGAACACATTTGAACAATATGTTGACTTATAAAGGAAACGGTGTTACTTCTTACAGAGTACTAAATTACCTACGTTTCTCATAACTGTCCATATGAGAGACCACCACTTGTCCTCAGACAAAAATATCCCCCTTTGTTATGATTCACACTCTAATTTATTCACTGCTTATTGGAGCATTTTGAGAGAAGCAAACATACAATATTATTCTCTTGATTGTTGGATTCATTTGGTTTTGATACAAGATAATATTGAAAACTTGATGCAGTCCAAAATACATACAATCCAAGTCCCGATGTCGACTGACCACACGAGCAGGACTGGTTGTAGGAGCAAAATAATAGCAAACAGATGTGGAAACATGCACAGTAAAATATATAATGCTATGGTGATTAATACATGAAGATAAATGACTATATGAACATCTTGACTGGAGCAGTAAAAAAAAATGTATTACCTATGACAGACAGATCTGTGTGTGAACAGTGCATCTGCTGGTGTAAGAGCAGTCTGAAAAAAGATGAACTGAATTAACATTATCAAAATTCAAGGACATGAATTGTTTAAAATACAAAGTACAAGAGGTCAAGTTCTATCGTCATAAAATGAATTCAAATGAAAAAGCAAGGAGCTCTTATGGAAGCTGCCAGAATCATTAGCAGCATCATTAGGGTTGCCTTTTCCAGTATGAGAAACACACTATGTGGCCAAAAGTATGTGGACACCTCTATGGGAAATCTAAATGCTACAACATACAATAATATAATTCAGACACCTTTGTGGAACAGTTCTGGAGGGCTCTTTCCTGTTTCAACATGGCAATTAATCAGCACACAAAACCAGCTCCATAAAGGAGAGAATGCCGTTATAGTTATGTTATTAATGTTCAGGTGTCCACATATTTTTGGCCATGAAGTGTATTCTCCTGCATGTTTGCCTTTGTTCTGCTTCTGTTTTAATGGTTTTACTATCCTGTAAAGCGATTTTGAATGGACTTGAACCATTTCGTCTCATCCGATCACAGTTTAAACTGAAACTTACAGTTCAGTGAGGACACTCACATGGTTTTAAACATTTACTGCAACAATACATATTTTAGTTTGGTGCGGCTCTGCTCATGTGATGCTCTGGAACAAATCTAAGCAAGTGTGACACAGACCGTCCCTGAGCTCGCAAACCCCCCCTGGCAGAGCCGGAGATGCAACATATTAAACACATATTAAAGAAAGCGTAGCAGAGACCAGCATAGGTGTAATACACAGGCAGAATTGAAAGATATGGTACTTTAGGATCACAGGTGTAAAAACGTTTTATTTAATCAAATGGAAAGAGGAGAGATGGGTGAATGTGTTTAGTAAAATGTGTATAATTTGTAATACTGTATCTAATTAAATCTACTTGTTATTTTAACTTTTAGTGTTTTTTATCCTGTGTCATGCTTCAATTTTGTGCATAACGTTTGTTTTATATGCTATTTTTTGTTTGTTTTGCATGTCCATGTTTTACAATGGGTTGAATCTGTGTGCTTTTGTTTGTTTGATTGTTGTTGCTTTTTGGTGAATATGTGGAAAAATTGTGTTTTGTGTAGGTTGTTTTATGACAGAATGAACAACTACATGCTAATGCAGGTGGAGGGAGTTACATTTCTGAAAGCAGGGAGCAGTGTAACAGCAGCAGGGATGTAGAGCTCAGCGTTGTTGTATGCAGACTAACTGAGTGGCAGGTGTTTATATGGATTGCCTATATTGTGAAAGAGAGGACATACAGGATTGGAGGATGTACTGTGTGGAACATGTGAACGATCCCGAGGCTCCATTTTTAGATCTTTCATTATTCATGCTCAAACAGAACTTTGTTTCTTTATTTGGCTTTTTCATTGTGTTCAGCTGCAAGTGGCATTTAAAAAATGATTAAAACGAGCTAAATCTGGCCACGTGAGCCCGGCACAGACAAACAAATGCAGATCAGTCCTCCTCCTTCACCGCAAAATGAAAAACACTGTGTGGTGTCACATGAAACTCAAGTGACTCATTAAAGCGTTTTTAAATGTCAACCGTCTCTCTCACTACCACTGCAGGGAGCCTCAGCACCACTCCGTCCCCTACCACTACTACGAGCCACGTGGTCCAGATGAGTGCGCCATGTACATTTCTCATGAGCGTGGGCGGCGGGGCAGCCACCACCGCTTCATCACAGAGAAGCGGGTCTTCGCCAACTGGGCACGGACTTTTGACATCCACTTCTATCAGCCGGACTGGAGCCCCCCGCCTCTCCCAGCCAACCGGACGTTGGAGGGGCCGGTCACAGCTGCGCCCCTGGTACCCCAGAAGACGTGACCGGTGTTGGGTTGAATGCTTTAGAGATCCATTTCAGAAAGACTGAGGATGGGGAACATTTGCACCGAGGGCTACTGGACCCTTAACAGAAAGAATAAAACATGAAGTAGGCAGGAAAAATAGTTACTTCAGATGAAGACTGGGTCTTGTTGATCCTGCTGGACATTTGTTATGAACATTTCTCCGGCTCCATCACTGCAGCTCCAGCAGTGTGTTTTGTTTACTGAGGTGAACCAGTTCAAAGCTGTACATCCGTTTCTGGAAACCTTGTAAAGTGAGGTTGTACAAGGAGGCAAAATCATTACATCATTACTCTCAATACATGCATGCAGCATCTTATGGTGGATCATCCTTGTCTTTGTGCATACACGTGTGTGTGTGTGTGTGAGTGTGAGAGAGTGTGTGTGTGAGTATGCATGTTTACCAAAGGGATCACAGAGGATACAAACTTGAGTTTGGGCTCTCCACAAAGCCTCTCTTGGATGAGGGATCTATACAGGATTCACTGCTTACAGTTGGCTGAAAGAAAAATACCATTACAATGTGTGTAATCTAACAACGTAGTGCTGGAGATGGTGTAAACTGAATACTAATAATCCTGCAGCTTGAGTTCAATTTGGCTGTTTGAAAGTATGAATTATCACTGTTCAGATGTTATTTTCTTCTGCGGTTTTAGAGATTGAAGAGGTCAAGTTGGATTCTTTAGACCCCCGCAAGAAAGGCTGCATCAAAGCAGATATAAATCACCCCGACTTTCATTTACACAGCCTTTCAGATGTGTGCATTGTAAGCTCACTAAAGTGTCACCCAAGTCACCTTTGCAATGCAGCACTTCCTGGCTGAATGACAAGTGTGTAACATTAACATGGAGGTTTTATCTCATGCGTGTGCACCTCCTCGGCCCCTGTACGCATGTATCATAAGGCTTCGTCGGCTCCTGTCACCAGTTAATAGCGCGATTTATACACCTACAAGCTGGAATCCATGTAAATGCACAGCTATGTCACACAAGACAAGATCGAGAGCAGGGATGCAGCAGTAGCATCTATCCTACTATATTCATCTGCCGCCGCTACCGTGAGCCTGAATCGCCTCGCAGGAGAATTACACTGTTTTTTTGTTAAACTGATGAGTATGTGATCTGTCACTCTTCTCCTCTCTCGCTCTCGATTTGTGTTTTATGTGTACTCTCCTCTCATTTGTTGGAGTATATGCTACTTGTAGACTGGCCCCTTCACCTCTCTGAGATCCTCTATTTTCCCCCTCCATGAATAAGAATCAGGTTGTCAGGTTGGAGAAAGTGATGAGACATGTGGTTATCCTAATGATACATCCTGGTGCTAAGTCCCTATTGATTTTGCCCTCATCTCCGTAATGTGATTAATGAGAGAAGAGGTGCTGTGGGTCAGATACGTAGGTGCTCACACCACGAGAACGTGTTTCACATCACGTTTCCTCGGTTGAGATGAGGATACGATTGCTTTTCACACATCAGAGAGGTGCTACTGTGGAGTCCTGCTGCTGACTTGGTACTGTGGCAAAGACTACAGTACTGCGTTTGTTTTCTACAGATGTTGACTCATCTGTGAATGGATGTGCACAATAGTGTTTTAGCAAAGTGATAAGCACTTGAATAATTCTGGTTTTTGCCTAATTAACTGAATCATAGTATGTTGTTTAGGGCTGCAACTACCGACTATTTTCATTTTATTTTAACTGTTTCGTCTATAAAATGTGAGAAATTACTGAAAAAATTCCAATCACAAGTTCCCAGAGCCCGTGGTAATATTTTCAGATTGCTTGTTCTGTAAAAACAAGTCCAAAACCAAAAGATATTCAATTTATAGTGATATAAAACAGAGAAAAGCAGCAAATCCTCACACACACCTTTGATAAGGGGTAGTATTTGAAATGTTTGCTTCATAAATAACTTAAAGGGATAGGTTAACATTGTGGGAAATACGATTACTCCCTGTCTTGCAGGGAGTCCGATACATCTCTCGTGTCTGTACAGTAAAAATGTAGCTGGAGCCAGCAGCCGGTTAGCTTAGCTTAGCATAAAGTGAAAACCGGAATGTAAAAAAAGACAATTCGCTGTTTTACCGGGGGTTATGTGTATTTATACGTTGAATTGTAATTTTTAGACTTAAATAAAACAAACAAGATACAATGAATTCATTTTCGAGCTTTAAAAGGTGCTGGAAGGTGGGTTTTGCTACCTTTGGACAGGGCGGGGCTAGCTGTTTTTCCCCGTTTCCTGTCTTTATGCTAAGCTAAGCTAACCAGCTGCTAACTCCAGCCACGTTTACCGTTTACAAACACGTCTTCTCATCTAACTCTCAGCAAGGAAGCGCATTTCCCAAAATATCAAAAATTTAAACAATTAATCAGTTATCAATTGTTGCCAATTCATTTTCTGTTGACTAATCATTTCAGCACTGATGTTGTTAATCTGTTTTTTCTGGTGTTTTTGCATATGATGGAAATGTATCATTCCACTCAATAAAATACTTTTTATCAGTAGTCCTGCATTCGGCCGTTTCTATATGCAACATTGTAATATGCAATATTACCTCTGTATTTGTGTGTGGTAGCCCCGAGAACTGAAGATGAAACGTGGAGGTGTTGAGGGAGGATGGGAGGCCAGTGACTCACCTTCACCCTCCACTGCCGACAGCTGCCATTTTTACTTTTCAATCTCTCTCTTCCTGTCTGGTTGTGACATCAGGCTGTGTCATGCTGAAATAATAATGAAAGACAGGCAGAGCTACAAGGCCATTACTCTCCAGGGCTACAAACAGATCCCTGACTGTCTTTATAACCGAGTGCTGGAGCATGTCTTTGTTTTTTTGTTTTTAAAAATAGTACTGCTGCATCACCTGAGGGTAAAGCACATAGATCAAGGTAACATTATAAGATGATGAAGGAAAGTATTCAGCAGAGGGTCATGAACACTTCAATTACTACACAGTGCCTTTACCAGATCAATAAAATGTACTTAATATGCATTTAGGATGATTGATGGCTCATTATAAAGTATGATATCAAAATCTATGAACAGGGCTGATAAATAACAATGTTTTTATCTTTATCCTCTTCTAATACACACAAAAATAACTAACAGTTATCACAACCATTAGCGGCCCATACTTGTATATTATTTCACATTTTTCCAATACTTTCCAGCAGTATATAACAATAATTTCTAATGATATAATTAATAACGTCAATGCGATCTGGACCCAGATAAGCAGCAAATAAATGGATGGATGGATAAACCAATTAAAAATTATTTGCTCATTATGAGTGGATGAGGTTCCTAGCTACTGTAGCTAGCAGTAGTGACAGTGTTTGCTACAGGACTGATGATGCTGACTGAAACTCCACATAAAGGATTAAACGTCCTCCTGCACGCACAATCACAACAATCCCACTTTTAGTTTTTAGGTGTATATCTCCCGACAGCCTGCAATCAGATACAAATACATTTTACAACATTACTGCCTACAGCACGCAAGAAACAGGATTCAAGACTTTTTAATGTCTTCTTCTAAAGCCTTTTGAGAGAAATCTGAATTCAGTGCTTTTTAAGACTTTAAGACCTGCAGATAACCTGATAAAAATGTGAAAAAACACATTTTGAAATTTCCAACAGCCCAAGGTGATGTCTGAAAATGTCTTGTTTTTTTAGACCAACAGCCTAAAAACCCAAAGATAGTCAATTTACAATAACAAACATAGAAAAGCAGAATATTTAAGCTGGAGCCTGCGAATGTTTTCCATGTTTTGCTTCATAATAAATTCATTAGAAATATGTTCTGTTGATAGAATGATTACTAGTGTGAGCACAACATACACAATTGTGTTGTTAAAATTAAAGCCTAAAAACAAATCAGGAACTGAGTGTGAAAGTTCATTCTTGACCTTTAAGCTGTCAAAATTAGGAACTGTCACATGATACTTACATTGTATGGGCTTAAATGTTATTGCAATGCAAGTCAATACATTAAAGATACATTTTAAGTGACAAGACAATCTCAGCTCAAGGTCTATTTAGTAGCTGTTCTGGAGCTTTCAGTCGTATCACACACTTTCCCAGAAGATGGAAGTTTTCCAAGTTGTCTGGTTTTCTGAGCACTTTGAAGACTTCTTGTTGAGACTGAAAGCTCATTCTTGACCTTGGAAACGGTAGTTGATAAAGCAATGTATTACCGTCAGTAAAACTACTCTCTCCAAGGCCAAAAATGATCTTTCAATCTCATACATTTGAATATTCATCTTGGAATCTAACAGACCAAAATTATATCATATGCTTAAAATACAGATGTTGTTTGTATCAGCATTTGTTCATTTGAATTCTCTTTGCTTTCTTAGTTTATACTTGGTGTAAAATCAACTTTGCATAAATGAATGAATTTCAAACAATGCAATCTGCACAAGGAAGACAAAGCTGTCCATATTTATTACAGAGCTTTCTGTCTAAAGCAACCGTCACCAGAGTGTGAGACTTTCTCTCCTCTTCTTTATTTTTGTTTTCTTACTCAATGTTCAAGAAAAAAAGCCATGTTTAAATGTAAAAAATACAGTAAGTGAGCACCACTGAGTACGATTTGTGCCACAGCTATTGTCGCAGATGACGAAAATCTGTTACTGCTAAAATTACTATCATTCCTGGGAATGATTGACATTACACAGGCTCATTGACAGGCAAGCATTTGGAAATCCAGAGTTTCCATGGAAATTGGACAACCTGTCAGACACACACAGTCTCCAAACAGCATGTGTGTGCTTGTGTTTGTTTGTGCGTAAATCATTAAATTTAGCAGGCTGCCACATGGGGCTAATGTCGACGTTGTTCCACTTCTAAAGACAACGAGCGTATGTGCGCGCGCTCACTGGTGAATACTGACTCTGTTAGTTGTTTCTGCAACCTGTGTGACATATTCAGAGCATCCTCGCTGACTCTTCAGCCTGAAATCTCTCTGCCTCTTTGGAGACGGCTGCTCTAATATTGTCCTGTCACTGGTTTCTCCCCACCAAGTCAGATGTGAAGGAAGACAGACACTGATCTTTATTAGCATAGGGAAACCATAGTGACGGAGGAGACGGGAGAGTACATCACCACAATGAAAGGCTGAGTATATTCAATTCCATCTGCGAGTGCTGAAGTAGGAACGGGAGGCGCAGAGGAGATTGGAGTCAATTTTGATGTGGGTTTAAGAACAAACAAATCCACTGAGATAGGTTGGCTTTAATTTTTATTGTATCTGCCGCCAGCCTGGTATACACTGATTGCATGTGGCGGCTTGGATCCAATGGCTGCTCTGTCTTTTGAAATACAAGACTGGAACAGAAAGGAAACTACATTTAAAAACCCTCCCTGGATTGTTTGAAATGTTTCCAGAAAGAAAACAACAGAGCAGGTGTGTAAGTCAACTCAAGTGGGAACCGATTTCAAGGATGTCTTTGTGGTATAAAATAAGCTCTGCCAGGCATACCTTTAAGGGTTTGTCACAGTAAAAGCCAGTCTTGTGTCTTTAAACAGTACTGCAGAGTAATTAAAGAAGCTCAGTATCTTCAGAAAAAAGTAAATAAAACAGGCAGTTAAAGACGCAAATACATTCCTTTGTTTCAGTGTTTCATCTTGAATCGTGGTAACAAAATCCTACCAGTTGAGGAAATAAAATGAGCTTGGTCTCTCTGAAGGGGGAATGAGATTACAGGAAATAAGAAACGGGGAGAAAAAAGGAAGAAGAAATAAGCTTTCCTTAAATTATGTATAAGAAAAAGGTATTTCGTGGCTGACACAGCAGCTGCCTTTCGATACATATAGTTCAGTTTCCAACTCCATTTATTTTTCACTTCAGCCGCGAGGGAGAGTGGCAGCGGGCACTCGATGGGCGGGTCCTTGCGCCAAGGAGCAAAGATAAACTACCGCAGGTTCAATCCATATGCTTTGAGCATCAGTCACTCCCCCTCTAACAATGAGCCTAATGCAGAGGGGTTACACATGGAGAGAAAGGGAGAGGGAAAAAAGGAGGAAAACACGTCCCGGCACAGAGGAGATTCATTTGGGACGGCCGGCGGCTTACTAGGTTATCACTCACTTATCTCTGCTGTAGCGCAAGACGTGGAATGGCCGGGGAAATAGCTGTCCATCACCCAGAATACAATCAGCGGAGTACACGGCTTGGGAGCTAATGGATGTTTCCACAGGGAGGGCAATTTGGTGAATGGGAGAGTGGATGAGTCCATCATGCAAGATGGGATTATGTGCGATTGTTATCCTTCACGAGCGCGATATGACGGTCAAGGGGTGTAATGTATATGGACAAGGGAGACATTAAATAGTAATCTCTCCACAGCCCACTCACAGCCAATCAGCATGCCCTCGTCCCACATTTTCCTTTTGTGACCGAGCAGACGTTCTGAGTAGCACTTAAACAAAAAGGCTGCTGTTGAAATATGCAGAGCAGCGCGCTCTCGAAAATAAATTAAATTCTTATCTGCGGACTCAATTCAGTGCATTTTTAACCAAATCAACGCAATTATGCAATGGCCTGGCAAAACAGAAGTTTCAACACAAAAAATATATATATAAGTTGAAGTCCTTGTCAAATAAAACACATAAAAACGTTAAAAATGGCCGTACTGTTAGTGGTAGTGTCAGAGTTGATGTTTCCTATATGCATGCCTTTCATGTATTTGTCCCTTCTCCCTTGTCACATCTGGAATAATACACAAATGTTAACATTTCATCAGTAGAGAGCAATCATCCAAAAGAAAAAGAAAAAAAGGCACCAATTGCATCATACAGTTTCTGGCCTAGCAGCTGTGGTGCCATACAGCTCCTTTCCATTTCCAGGAAAATAAGCCCGTCACAAACTGCACCTTCCCTCCAATATCCCTTCAGTAAAAGCTCCAGATCTGCAGCTTCATGTCCTCACATATTCAGCGGCGTAAACGTTGAGGCCTTAGAAGATGTGTTTGAGGTGCTTCATGCCGTACGTCTTGAAAAACACCAGGAGAATTAGAGTCCACAGGCCCAGGATGAAGCCATCAGGAGGATGCCAGTCTTTCTGCTTTGGTTTCTGAGGGGAGGGGAGGGGAGGGGAGGTAAGGTAAGGTGAGGTGAGGTGAGAATGGGGGAGGAAAGCAAAGAAGAGAGGAGAGGAGCGGGGGATTGCAGGTTAGTAATAGTGTGTATATTTCTCCTGTTGAGGCCACCGCTGATTGTTCTGTCATTCACACAGGCAGGCAGGCGCAGAACCACATATACACTCACTTTATCTCTTCACACACTTTATGTACACTATCTGCTGTCTCTCACACACAAACACAAAAGTTCACACAAAAAGCGGGTGGTAAAGCTCATCAGTACACCTCCCCTGTCTTGTGTTTGTCCCATTCACTGCCACATCATCACTTTGTGTATGATTATACTTTTAAATCTCCCCCGTATTAAACATGCATCTCACAAGGAGCACATTTATATGCTAATGTGGCGGCAATATTCTGTGGAGAGATGAGATTTAACCTCTAAAAAATCTTCCTAACTCCTCCGCTGGCAACAAAGCTATAGATAGGCTGTGAGGACGCACTTAAGAGATTTCTGTTATCCCTCGCTACACAAGCTGCCATTATCCAGTCAAGAAATCACCAGTCAAAAAAGGCGTCCCCCGTAAAGCCAAAACCCCAACACTTGGCAAAGAGAACACGTCTGCCTGAGTCACAAACTGTACACACAACGCAAGGACGACATACAGCACAGTAAAGCTGCTACACAAATACTTAGGAGATGCGTGTCTCTCTAGCTTGCCTGAGCGCTACTACAGTACCCAGTGTACATTTACTCTTTCTGAAGTACCATCCATATCGGCTTCTCACACACACACACACACTGCGGGGTGAGCTGGAGCCAGGCTGACAGCAGATTGACAGGCCCTGGAGGATTAGATGCTGGTGTGAAAGCCCAGTCCAGGGTCATTATTACCCACAAACTCAGTCTGTCCACAACCATAAGACAAGATACAAACTTATGTGTCATACAGCATGTGGATCGAATACAGTTAATATGATGGAGAATTACTATGACTTAACTATGCAGCTCTAACAGGTTTTTAGGCTTTTTTATCAGCACATTTACTGTATGGTTCAGTCTCACTGCTCTGCTGTAGGTGGCTGTTTCCATTAAAAATCAAGCAAACAAAGATCTGATAATCCTGCTGTACGCTGCCCAGCACCAACCAAAGGGCAGACAAAGTTAGCGAATAGCTGGTGGACTCAAATCAATATTTTTATATTAACAATGGATCAAATGACTACTTGTATGTAAAAAGGGGTCACTCGTAGTGATGCATCCACAGCGAATCATCTCCCACCTCTACAGTTCCCCAAAGCTGGTTTCTGTTTTAGTGTCTTTCAGCTCATTGTTTTTTTTGGGCTGCAACTGTATGTTTTGATTCACCCTCTCATCAGCGTTGTTTTCAGCAGAAGCATGCAGCAAAAAAAAAAACGTGGCATCTAATGAATCCCACTGTATGCCACCTGCGCAGCACCAGACAAGGGAGGGGCAGACAAAGTGGAGCATCTTGCAAGCTTGACCCAGCTACTTTTTCCCAGGAGTTGGTTGATTCCAAAAACAGAGCTAAAAAGGTCTGATCCTACTGATCGATGTGTGTCAGTAGCACCGAATATTAAAAAAAAACTGTCAAGTAACGTAAGCTGCCATCTACTGTCTGGTCACATTTGTACTGTACTTATTCTTTAAAATCAGACAGTTTCAGCACAGTTCAGTTGTGTTTCAGAACATCAATAGAAAGCTGGAAGAAAACTTTAGGATTTGGAGCCACTGTTTTGGTACTATAGACACTATAAAATAACCAGAGTATGTACCTTTAATGAGTTAATTGCAGTGCATGCAGACAGAATAATATTTCACCTAATCCTGATGACGGGTGCCGTTTCAGTGTTGAAACTGTCTAACTGCCTTGCAATTTATACGTAAATTGATCTGTACACTCAGATGGACTTTTGCTGAATTTCCCTTTTTATGAGAGGTTGAGAACCGCTGAACTGGCATATGTACAGTGGACTCCTTTGCAGTACAAATAAGAGACCGACACATACTGTAGAGTGTTAAATATGTGCAGTGTCTGAAATTACTGGCCACCCACCGAGCGCCAAATGCCAGTAAAATGTGTCTCTGGCTGGTAAAATCTCCACAACACCGGATGAGACCGTGACATTTGAACACCTCAGTTGTATTCAGTTTGTCCTGTTTCTCAAACTCTCTCCTTGCCGACCACCGCACACTCTCTGTCCTTCAGCCAATCAAATCAAAGCAAAACAATGGCTCTGTCTCAAACAGACCTGTTGGCTGACTGTAATGCTCCTGCTACACAAAGCAGCATTATCTCAGCTTGTGGAGAGGTGGTGATAATGAACTTGACCCCCTGAGTCTAAAATAAACTGATTCTATTCATGAAATAGCATTTAGAACAGGCATGATAATATGTTTCTTAGAATAATGAACAATATTAATTACTTTAGCTGGTGAACATTATTATAATTTCTTATTAGTTTAACAGCTCTTGGTAAGTGAGGCGAAAAGTTAATTTCAGGAACTGACTGTGGCTGTGTACTCATGCCTCTGTGTGCAGGGTACCGTCTTCTCAAGGCCGTCGTTTCAATCCAAACTCCAGGTTATGTGACGACGCTGCCAACTTCTAATGTAGAAAGACTGAGGACGGCAGTAAAATTGGATTACATCTGACTCCAAATTTATTTAACAGCTCAAATCAATAGAGCTCCGCTGCCATACAGAATGCAAAAGCAGAGACAGCGAGGTGTTTGCACAGCACACTTCATCCCTGAGCTCCAGGCTAGCCATACTGTTGGACAGAGTCAGGCAGATATTAGTATTTTCTCCATATATTCATTTTTTATTGGCCAACAATGTCCGGCAATAACCACATATGAAATGGAATCAGAAGAAAAAAAGAAGACTGAAGTTGAATTTATTGAGGAGCTGTGGCACATCAATCATGTTATAAAATTGGGCCAATCGTCCAGTCGGTCACAGGCACCTTTCCTACATGCACTATATCTACAGTAGATAGTGTCTGACAGAAACCAAGCTGCAAGTTATGTGGTGGAAAGAGCTCAGTGCTCCGACAGGCAATCAGCGAGCAGCAGAGACAATGAAGCTCAAACTATATAACAATGTTTTCATTGTCTTATTCAATAGCGTTTTTGTGAGAGAGCGAGAGAAACTACAGGAAACATCTCAGACGACAGACATATTTTGGTCTTCTTTGTCTGACATCAGACTAGCAGACGTCAAAGTGGGTGTTTAGTCCAAAAATAGCCCTGAGTTAAAGTCCCTGAAAGCCTATCTTCACAATCAGCTTCTAACTATGAATGATGGCAGCCAACATGAACACGCCATTTTCTTCCGAAGTTGGAACATTTTCGGAAGATTTCACGAGAGATTTTCCGTATTTGTTTCTGAGCTCTCTTCACTGGTTTGAAATGGGCAGTGTCAATCAAATCTGATCAAACCACACCTACACAGTGCCAATTAAGTTTGAGTGTTAAATTCTTAATTGACACTTCAGGACGATGCATCGACTCAGGGGGTATTTTTAAAGTCTTGTGCTTGTGTTTATGCTTTTTTTTTTTTTTAAATCTAGATATTTTTCTTTTATAAATACTCATTATTACAGTACTGATGTTTTTCTTCAATGCACCATACCTACAATTATGAGAAATATATTATTTATGGCCCCTGCCCAGATACAGTACAGTCCAGCACACCTGCAGAGCAGTCACCCTACACTCAACTCCTATAACAGCCTTCATGTTTTACCTACAAGACTCAACAAAAGATAGAATAGAAACAATAGATTTTCAGAGATTGTCAGAGAAATAAAAAGTGTGCACCCGGTCATAGTTCATTTATAAAATCTCTTGCTGATGACAGCCCTGTGAGCTGCATAGTCAATCACATGGGATGTGAGTAGAGGAGGTTGTACCAGCGTCTGGTTCAAAACTACTTCAGCTGTCTTCACTACCATTCAGCACTGGAGCTGAGGGCGTTGGAGCAGCAAAGCAGAAACGAGCCACACTGCTCTGCATCGAGCTGCCCCGCCTTCCATCAGTTATTTTGTGGTGAGGTCATTTTGAGACAAGACTCTGTTTGTAAAAGTTTATATCCTGCTGTGCTGTTATCCTGCGGTGTTATGTGTACAATAACACAGCTAAAAAAGTGCAGTGACTGAGAAAATGGTAGTCGACTCGGGGGGCTTCACAGATTTTAGGGGCAGCCCTACTAAGGTCGGTTTTTCCTAACTTTAAATCTGACTGTTGCTTACTTAGTCATGGATAATGTTATAGAAAACTACTTAAATCGATATTTTTATACTAACAATGTATCAAATGACAATGTGAAAGGTGTCGCTCGTAGCCCACGGAGAATTATCAGCTAAATCTGCAGCTCCGCTTGGCTTTACAGAGCTTTAAAGTTGAACTCTCAACTGCTCTCATAAGTCATTTTCAGCCGCAGCAGGCAGCTGTTTTCAGGGAAAAAAAGCTCTAAAAACCCACTGTACACTACCTGCTCAGCACCAAACAGCAGTCTGACACAGTCAGCAACTAGCTGGTGAACACAGTGGAGCATTTAGCAGCTAAAGACCCAGATAGTTCCCTCAGGAGTTGGTAGAAACCAAAAACAGAGGTGGACACGACTCCAAACAAATGATAATGTTGCTCTGTAACTGCTGGATGTGTAAATAAGCGGCTGTTGATGTGTGATGATATGTCAATGTCCCCAAGTGACTAAAAAAAAAATCAGTTATGCAGGTTTAAGATTCGAGCAGTAGATCCATCAGTTTGAAGGCTTGTCAGACCCTAAAACACTGCACAGCTGTTTATAATACTAAAAAAACAACTCCACATAAAACAACTCTTATCAGCTGTCATGGTGACAATTAATTAATCGTCCGTCTCCATGATTGTGAGGTAAACAGCAAAATTACGCCATTCATATTTCAGGATAGGATTGGCCAAAGCAGTGCATTGTAGGATTACATCCCACTGTGTTTTGACAAATGTTAAGCCAGGTTCAAACACTGGCCTCATTGAAATGAATGAGGGCGCTGCGTTTCTTGACATGGGTCTGAACAAAGCCCTGATCGGTTGCACAAAGCTGTCGAATTCTTGACTATATCAAGCGAGGACAAATGCGTTCTGAGGAAATTCTACTCTATTCAAATTTAAAAATAGGACGGCCGAAACTGTTTTACTAACTATGTTGTTGGCAGGTGAAATTAATTGTTAGCATGGAAACATGACCCTTAGCTCTAAGATAGCCTGGGGTTAGGTGACTAACAGTTTTGCCTTTAAATACGTTTTTATATTTATGCGACAGAAACTTTCATTTGATCTTTAAAAAAACTAGACTCAACTAACAGACCCCGATATTAGCTTGAACAGACCTCCATTCTGAGATGATTAGCAAAATTATTTATTGCCCACATCAATCAATAAAAAGCAGCCATGGTTGCAGACTGGCTTTGAGGCCCCTAATTTTTAGCTGACACCGCAAGCCGAATCCCTCACAGTCTCAAACGCTGGTCGATTGTGAGCGGTCTGTTCTAGTTTAGCTGAAACAGAGGCTTCTCCCCAAATACCATTTAAATCATACAGCACGCTTGAGTTGTCATACTCCATGTTTTCCGGTCAACCGGACACAGAGCTACGACAACAGTGATCTGTCCCATCGAGACGTTGACATAATCAGATGAACACTGATCTGACAGTTCAGACTGCCATCGCACGGCAACTGATTTCAAACAGCACAAATGTGGTCCAGATCATATATGTGTGTTTTGTTTTCCTGCTCTCACTACACCGCATGCATCAGATCTGTGTTACATAACAAAATCTGAGTTGGGACACTTTCAGCTGCAGCCTTGGTGACAAAGTGGCCGGCAGGAAGACAAGAAGAGGAGCTGAGGGTTAAACACCTGGAGGACGAGGCAGAGCCCGGCCGGGGATGTTCATAAGAGACGACTGGAAGCGTGTGGCCATTGGGGGCAGTTGACCTCCGTGACAATGGTAGGCAGAGGTGTGCGTGACTGTAACTCTGTGTGAGTGTGCGTGTGTGTGTAAGTGCAACCCCCTTGGGTAAGGAAGAGCAAAGGGAGATTGATCAACTGTGACAGGAAGCAACGTCAGCACAGTCGGCAGCGAGAGGAGCATATGTCAAGAGGGAAGAGAGGGAGGCAGACAATAGAAGAGAAGTCAGCAATATAAAGTCAGAGAGAAGAGGACAATAACTACACATTTTCACCAAATTCAATTTGATCAACTAATGATTATTTTCACTATCAAATAATTCATCAGTTATTTTTTTTGATTAACTGAACTTTAGTATATAAAATGTAGTCCAACCCTATTCACTCCCTGGTGTACTTTTTTTCAGTTGAAAAATAAACGTGTTACTCCTCTCAGGTGGACAAACTCTGTAATGGAAACATATGAGTTCATAAGAGGAAGCAGGTGTGCTTCTCCTACACTGAACTTCAGTTTGGTGGTCTGCCTTAAAAAAAATAAAGAAATGTCTGTTTCCCATAAACAGTCAGGAGAAAAGTTGGTGCTCTAGAGGTCAAAAACACAAACAATTGTATTTACAATCATATATCATATTTGTCAGCCCATTGATTGCAGATAAAATTCACCCAAAAGATCATTACTAAGTGATTCTTTTCCTGGTTTTGACCTCACTTTTGGCCGCCTTTTCTTCTGCCATCAAACATATCTTTGGCATTTCTGTACTGACATTTCGACCTACATATACATCTATTTCCATATATCTGTAATAAGCCATTATCAGCTGATATATTGGCCCAGCCCATTTATTGCTCTAGTGTAAAATGTGAAAATAATACAAAAAAAAATTCCCATGCCAAGTTTCCACAGACCAAGGTGACGTCTTCAAATGACTTCTTTTGTCTGACCAGCAGTCCAAAACCCAAACATATTCCATTTACAATTATATAAACTAGAGAAAAGCAGCAAATCCTCACATTGGTGAAGCTGGAACCAGTAAATGTTTGGAACATTTGCTTGATAAATGACTTCAACAAATAATCTTATCAAAATAGTTCATTTTCTGTCTGTCAACTGCTTATATAATTAATTGATACGGCCCTAAATTTAATAACTAATTCAATACCTACTATGAATAGCCTTGGACAGAAATCAAGGCCACGAAAAAGGGAAACAAGTCTGCTCTCAGACATGTGTGAGGGTTTTTGACTTCGCAAAGAAAGAAAAATAATGAAAAGATGAAAATGTAGCTTCTACTACAGACATGAGGGAGACGGAGAAAAAAAATACTGGTCATGGAAACGAGAGAGGAGAGAAACAGCTGAGAGAGAGGAGCAGAAAAGAAGCGAGTGTTCGTCGACCTTCACTGACAAAACCATTCACATCCCACTGCCAAGGACAGGGACTTAGACTCGAGCAGCCTGCCTCCATTACACATGCTTTGTGTTGCGTATTCAATTCACAAGTAAAATCAATTAACAGCTTCCAACTTGATTGATTGGAGCTAATTAATATGGCCACGCAGGATGCTAATGGTCGTTGAGGGAGGTCTGAAATGCTTTGCCAAACACGAGCACTCCAAGGTCAAAACTGCAGCAAATTTATGTTGGTCGGAGCCAGATGACAGAACAGCAGCCGTTGTGCACTGCCAGGACACTCCACTGCATTGCCTGGACATTTAAGCCCTCAGCAAGTGATGGGACAGTCAAGGTAGCAGGTGCATTATTCTCTCATAAAGCATGTTTTGCTATTTTATTTGTAGTTATTAAGCACTAGCAACACAGCAAAGCGAATTCTAATTGATATTTGATTAAACGGAAGAGCTTGTCGGAGAGGGTTTGGCCGGTGATCCACACAATCCCGACATCCATTATTGAAAAGTGTCAGTGTTGCAGGCTGAGTGAGGGCAAGGGGGATTTTTTGCAAGTTATGGGAGGGAGGCAAAGCATTAATTTTCAGTGTTTCCATTTTCAATTCTCTGGAGCCATATGGTGTGGCGTCAAGCTGGCAAAAGAACAAATAACAATTTGACGCCAGCGACCAGGACTCACAGCAGCGAGGGAGGAAAAAAGTAGAATGCACAAGAGAGTAGAGGGGAGGGAAAAAAAAAAAAAAAAAAAGGAGCTCCTTCTAGTTATTTCCAGAACTGAACATATTGTGATTAGGCATTGGCAGTGTGATGAAATGTGTGAGGTTGGGAAGAGAAGGTGGCAGGAAGAAGGGACTCACCCTGTCACCACTAGCGAGACAACTGCCAACGGTGACAGGGCTTTAATCAACTCCTCATATACACACATCCACGTACACAATGAGGGGAAGTTTGTATACAGACACCATACAGCACAGCCTTATATATCCACTGTCAGTCACTCTGATGACTTTTCTATTTACAAGCTGTCGCCTGGTCTACTGGCAAATGGAAAAATGTTTTTCTTAGAAGATAAACGCAGTGGGAAGATTTGTTTTTTGTCGGTGGCACAACTGAAATCGGCTACAGAGCTCTTGGGAATATTTTAGACATCAAATCTTATGAGATTCAATCACATCTAGTTCTTCAGAAGAAGGCATCTGATCAGCGACAACAAAGGCCGCTGCCTCAGTGGCATGAAAAACAAAGACGTCTCATTGAGTCCTGCGCACAATATGACAGCTAATCAAAAAGAGGAGAGCTGTCAATGGACATTGGTCATTCTGCTGCAGTGCAGATGGATTATGGTGAGGGGGGAGAGAGATGACTCAGTCCGTCAGGACTCCCATCTTCAACCCAGCAGGAGTGCTAGCCGATAATCGAAATCTCTGGCAAGGGTCATCAGGTTGACGAGCGTGTTTGTGTGTTGTACGTGTGGGTGCATTGTAAAGAGTAGGGGGCTAGATAGAAAAACAGCAAAGACAGAAAAAGATGTATAAAGATGAATGGGGGGGGGGGGGGGGGTGGCAGACAAAAGAGAGAGTGAGCCAAGATATGAAGCCAAATGGCAGACGGCAGAGGCTTAATGGGGTGTGTTTGTGTGTGTGAGTGTGCGCGTGAACTTTCAATAGTGTGATTGCTTTTGTGTATAGAAAATTACGGACACAGTTTATGGGGCACTCTTATGTGAGCAGCAGATCTGAAAGCGGCCCATATTTGCTAGGCTGTTGAGGCAGTCCTCAGGGATAAATTTCCCAGAGTGCCGCTGGGTGTGGAGACCCCTCCTATTTCCCATCACAATACTCAATAAGGGTCTGACGGGGCTCAGGCCCGTGGTCAGCTTCATTTCTCAGGCCGACTAAACGTAACTCCTTTGTTCACAGCAAAGTCGATGTTGCTTCCAGCAGCGGGATTTTTTTAACCACTTACTCGGTTCAGCAGGTTCTGACCTTTTTATCAACACCAGTAGTTTAGTGTCTGTCCTAGTGGAGACGAATATCACTGTCAAATCAAACGTCAGCAACTCCAACTCTACTGTAGTCACTGAAATCTGAACCAGGAGCAGTTCAAACAGATCTAACATCGCCAAATGACTAACAGTTTTATAATCTGATGCCTCTGTCTCTCCATACTAATCAAAAATGTGTCAGTTTACCTCTTTTTAATGGAAAACCCACAATACAGCTGCTATGATCTTCTGCATTGGCTCTAAAATCACTAGACCAGGTTTGCCACTTGTGTTTTAGCATTAAAAGTGAGAAATACAATTGCTCAATTGTCAGATGTTCCTCAGCAAAAACACCATAAACCAGCTTTTGGGAACTGTAGAGGTGGGAGTTAATTCGCTGTGGATTCATCACTATGAGTGACCCCTTTTTACATACAAGTAGTAATTTGATCTATTGTTAATATAAAAATATTGACAGTTTTAACTAATCTGACACGAGGGTAGTGACTACAAGAGGGATCAGATGTTGGCTGATTTAATTCGGGATATGCAAACTATTTTGCCATTTTGCCAAATAGTTTGCATATCCCCAATAGTTTGCTTGTATTTTGGGTATGCTGACATGATAAGTACCCGGTGTACATAACACACAATAACAGAAACACCTGTGCAATAACATGCAACCCATTAAAAAAAGCTCTGCAATAAAAACTACCAACATGAAGCTTTCGATGTGCCTTTGTTGAAGCTGTAAAAGTGAAATTCAATACAGCTCCAGCTTAAACAATTACCACAGAGTTAATAACACTTCTCTGATACAGTCTCAACAAAACTGATTACCATAAACTTCACAAACTACTTATTGGGGATATTGCATTGGATAATACTATGTAGATGGTCACGCTAATGTGTCCACTCACACAAATTTTAAGTGTGGGTTTCTCAGAGGCAGCTGAACCCCAAATGTAAGCAACACCAATGCCTGCTCTTGCCTGTGGCAAAGATTAATGTGACTTATTTACTTTTCTGAGGCACAAGTTAGAAGTAGGGAAGTATAGAAAGTATTTTTAAATAGGCTCATAATGGAAAATCTTACAAGAACGGTACAGGACCCAAGACTGTCTATTTTGAATGCAGAGCACACGTCCTACAGGTGCAATGAGGACAAATAGGTGTTCATTTGTGAAGGTCGGCCCGACTGAAAGCCACAATCCATTTGGGAATGAGGTGAATGCACAATTCCTCACCACAATCCTGCCTATCCATTCTGCTGGATTTCACGGTGGCCCCTCCACACTGAGACCAGGAGGCACTTGCATTTCACACTTAGAGCTGTCACCATGGAAACAACACAAAGAATCTTTTGGTGGATGTTGCACTTTCTGTGCTGTGTCCAAATTAAGGACGAGCGTGGACAATAATAAAAACACGAATAAATGGCTGCCTACACAAAAGGCATAAAAAGATAACAAACATGAAAACTTGACATTAACAAATGGATGTTCACAATGTCTGGATTATATCAACATGTGGTTTTGTTAGTGTCCCCAACTGACCCTGGTGTAGGTATGGGTCTCTTACCTGATGGATGATCTCAGCCACTGGCAGCTGGTCCGCATACGAGTACTTCTCTTTTTGCACCTCTCCATCCACAGCACTGAAACACAAAACAGCACTCTTTTGGCATTTACCTGAAGTAAGTAAATTGCACTTTGGAAACATTAAGCTTTTGTTGGGTGGGACGCCATTAGTCAGTGATGAAGAAAAGCTGTCAGGAAGAGGAACAGACTCCAGTGTTTCTGTTGGCAGTCTGTGTGTAGCCGAGGTGTGTGTGATTGACAGATCTTTTTAGAGCTGAGTCAATGATATGCAGTGCAAATTCATGCAAATGACCCCATTTTTTCCTCTTGATAAATGGAAAAAATTCCTGTGCAACCATAATAATCATCTTGACAATAATGGATGTGACCAGAATGGATCCTGTGTATATCACTACAAAACTCTAAAGGACAAGACAAACAAGAAACAAACAAGAAACACAACACACCTAAAATCTATCTTTTGAACAACCCACTCCCCACCTTTCTACTGTAACGATTTTAGAGGTGTTAGTAGAGCTCCAAACTCCCAGGCCCCCTTAACTACCGGCACACTCTAGTTTTTCTAACACAAGTGAACATCGATGCAGCAATCAATGAAAGTTAGAGGGAGCTTCAGAGTCAACTTCAATGCTCATACGGGGTTGGCATTATATTTGTTGAACAACCAAATACAGCTAATGTTTGTTGTTGATGCTACACAGCAAACATCAGCTCTCCACGGCGCCTCATCCGCTAAGATTTTACAAACACCCAGCAGCAGTGATGGTGCGTCATCTTGGTAGCTCTTTGCCAGTTTAAAGAAACACAAATGAAACATCCTGTTTCAGCTTTTAGTGTGGCATGAGCAGTGAGGCACCGCATTACCTGGATCCACAAAAAACTGTGGAAAAAGACTTCCCAAGAGGGTCAGTAATAACTCAAAGCATGCAGAAAAGTGAGAGAACTGAATATACTCAATATGTGTACAGATACTGGCTAAAAAAGGCTTGGACTGGCAGCTACTCTGGGTAGCAACGTGTTTCAAACTTGGGCAATCTTCCTCAGACAATCCAAATCACCTGAGTCAGTCTTTACCATCAACACTGGGTGGTTATGATAAACATGTAAACATGGATATGATATGCAGCCTCTGGTCTTATCTCTTAAACTCCACCGATTACGCATTTCACTCCTGTAACATTGTCGTGCTCACGGTAGACTGCAGAATGCGAAAATCGATGCAGCAGAACCAGATGTATCATCTTTTTTATTCCACGCACTTCTTCCTTGTCAAAACCTGGCGCCTACGTTACCCACAATGCAACTCGGCTACCGGCAGCTCAGGCAGGGATTCGGGTGCGTTATGCTAGTAGCTGCTAATGTAACATCGAGCTGCTAGCCTCAAGCAGAGATGAGAAGTGGGCTACAGAGGTCTGGTAAGCTGACTTCTTTCTAACTCCACACATTCAGATTATTTCATTTCCTAACTTGTAGTCTTCAGCCTCAACCAACACTGACTCAAGTGATATCACTTGAGGCAATTCATCAGACTTCACGCAGCTTCCTGTGGAGCCACAAAAGGCTTTAAGTGACTTTGATGTGTTCCCCTTTAAGTACTACAGTATGTCAGTTGGGTTACTGGTGGTAAGCTTGACATTTGTAACAGATTTTTGCTAAACACAACAAAAACAAATCTTCAAGGAAATTGGGTTGTGGAGGAAACCATGCATTTGTATTTAAGAGTATTAGTTCTCTACATCTACCACTAGAACGTAGTAACTTAAGAGGCATATCTTAGTGAGAGAATGTTTAAAGATTCTACATTACTGATTACTTTTGTATGTTTTCTAAGCAACTAACAGACTTTCAGAGAATGTGTTTTCTGAATTGCAGACATCTTTCAGAAAAGGCTACTGACACTCTGTTGGAAAACTTTGTACGTGTATCCTTGTATCCAACGCCAGTTTACAAAGATAATAACCTGATGTGAGGACAAAATTCGGCTCAGTTTTCAAAGTGAAAGATGGACTCTTCTGGGCCTTTCATTCTTTTAGGAAAGCTGATTGTAAAACATGTGAATTGTGGTTTAGGAATAAAGCCAGTTACATTTCAACTAATGCTGTTAGCTACAGCGACTTAATGTATATTAATGAAGTAAGTTGAGGTTGAGTGTTTTGCTCAAGGACTGAAAAAGGTCACCACATGACAGTTGATGGATAGACGTTAGTTAATGCGAGATTAGATGTATTAAACCCCGTGACCTTTCAGATACAGAACTGGTTATCCAGTCACAGGGCTCTCCTGCTTCCATTGTTGCCCTAAAAACTATTTAAAAAGCATTAATGAGCCACCATCACACTGGGTGACATGTTCCATCATTACAATGAACATGGGCACGGTAATAAACCCACATGCATTGTCCTGCTGCTGTAAATACTCACTAGAGCACCAAATCCACGTCTTAAAAATAGTATCCCATTTACTCCCGTTTTATTTTGCTAAACTCTACAGTGTCCAGCTGTTTTAGGCTTTATTACTGAGCCTTTTTAAAAACGAAACTTAAAAAAATGGGTCACAAATATAAAGATTTCCATCTTCAGTAAGAACAAATGGGTGTAGGGATGAGAGCAACAGACAGTCTGGAAAGTCAGAAAGTATTCAAACACAGATAAGAACATTGTTGATTTTGGTCTTTGCATGGGCTTTGTTGACACTAACAAAAATATAAAATATCACCTGCTGTATCCTTTAAAGCCATATTGGCATGGTATTTCTAATCAGCATGAATCACAAATTGGGTTCGTACATGAAAAGTACAATGCAGTAAAATATCCCGTTCTGACTGCTACTGGCTGATTTACTCTACTTGACCACAGCATTACTTTCTAGTGTTTCAGTGAAATCTTCACCACTACGTGATGAATTAAAACTTAACTACAACACCTTCAGTACAGTATTAGCTAAATGACTTGTCAGGTGACCTCCACCTTGAAAAAATCTCTTCATTACTTTTCTTGGAAGAAGTCCATACCTATTAGAATGATAACACCCTTAGAGGACTGGTCTAGAGTGGCTACTAGCTGTGTTTTTTTTCACCTTTTTTTCTGAATTTCATCTATGTATTTTTCTTTTGATTTTCTGTTTGTTTTATCACCTTGTACACTCTTAACTATGTTAACTATGTGTTCTGGTAGGTTTACCATGTTATGTTGGCTGGCTTTATTTTATGGGAAACTGAAAGATACAACTGCGTCAACTCTGTGAACACTAACAGAGCTTCAATGAAAAACACATCTAAAAACATAAAAGCAAGGTAACAAAACTGTCAAAATGACATCACAGCTAACAGTTAACGCTTGTTAAACCCGTTGCAACTACCTGGATCCACAAACGTGCCACAGTTGCCACGGGCAGTTTTGAAACGCTTGTATGCTTCCATGTTTGTCTCCAACATCACAGTCTGATACAGAGTCAGGAGGAAGAGTTTCAGCTAAAGGTCACTGTTGAGTGGAAGTACAACTGAGTGGCTGTCTCTGGCTAATCAAAGAAAGTTCAGGTCAGACAGCAGCTGACAAAGTGGGCCATATCCCCCTGTGAACCACCATGGCTCTCCTCCAACCACTTGCTGTGTGAAGCAACCTGTTTTCTCTTTGTCTCTTTCGTCTCTCTGAGATACTTTTGCTCAACATTTTTCTCTCTGGGCTTTGCTCCCCTTGCCCCTTCCCTTCTTTATCACTTTCTATTCAACTCCATTTCTCTGCCCCCCTCTCTCTTCTCACCACATCCGTGCGGTAGGGCAGAAGATGCTCTGACAGACAGGAAAAGAGACAGAAGAAAACAGGGCTGGCAGGCAGGGAGGGATCTCCTGCTGAGCCCTTTATGTGCTCCGGGCTCTTTCTGCCACTGGAAACATGTCACTAAGAGCACCCCCTTTTTCACTTAGCACAAGAGATGAGCTCTAATTCAATTCAAACCACTTTCCACTTTATTTTCCATAAAGAGATTTTGGGAGAGGATTTTTCAATCCACTCAGCTGATTCTAATGGATGTGCCTGCCCCTCCCCACCTCCAGCTCTGGTATCAGTGCTGTCTCCAGCTGCCATCTTTAGGTCAAACAAATTTCCTCTTAACATCTGCTCAACTAATAGCCCAAGTAGTTTTTGTAGACTCTATCCAGCACTGCAGGTCACAAATTAGATTAAATTTACTTTTCAACTCAATGGGATATAAACTCAGATTTAATTTGATACTTGATATTATCCCCGAGAGCCTTGTAACCCCACAGGAAGACATGGTTTGGTCAACAAGCACCTATGGCTGGAAGTGAGTGACTAGAACAATGTCATTACACTGTTAAGCCTATGTATAATTGAGGGGGTCCATTAAAATGTCCTTTCCATCAAGTGCAATTCGCTTAATGTAAGAGCCTGTTCTGAGGGAAAACGTCCGTTTAGAAATGGGTGAGAGGACAGGAGAGAATAAGAGAGGGAGGAGAGCAAGAGGGGAAAGCAAGCAAGAGAATGAGTAAGAGACCGGCATACACACGGACCCATCTTCTCTAATATCCTCCTCCACTTGTCTGAGTGGCCGAATGAGCTGACAAAAGTGGATTAAAGCAGCACTATATTTAATAACAGCTTATTTCAGAGGACATCTGTGATCTTTTCTCTGTGGTAACACGCTACAACCCATTTTCAGCTCTTATGAAACGCTATTATTTAACTTTACCAGTGGCGTCCGCACAGGGGTCTCATAAACATCCTGTGTCTCTAAAGTGATTGTTTTTTTAGATGATCCAGATGTGGTGGCAAAGGCTTTAACAAAGAATCCAATTCATATGAGATTCATTTCTCTAAGAGAGGTGGGATGATTACTGTAAGTAGGGCGGCAACTATTTTTTTTTCCATTACTGATAATCTGCTGATTATTTTCCCATTTAACTAATTGTGAAAAATTCCCATTATAATTACAGCCTAAGGCGACAAGTTCAAATGGCTTGTTTCATCCAACAAACAGAATCCTCACATTTGAGAAGCTTGAAGTCAGTTAATGTTTGGCATTTTGTCTGACAAGATTAATCGATCATCAAAATAGTTGCTGGTTAACTTTCCGTGGATTGACTAATAGATTAATTGACTAATTATTTCACAGCTACTAAGTGATTTTAAACTCATCCAAAGCACTTGTGTGATGTTTCATCCCATTTAATTACATCTCCAATTACCTACTGTAATTCTGGCACACTTGCTGGTCTTTCCCATAATTTAAATCCAAAGAGACACTTGTATTTCTGTGTTTTTGTGCATAAAGCTGCATTTCCTGAATTTCAACAACTGAAGCTGTAAGCAATACTTTTCCTAACCTTGGAAATGCCAGCATGTTGACAACAATATTCAGTAAACTCACATGATGAAGGAAGAAAAAGAAAAAAAAACATTACGAGAGCAGGACCCTGCAAGATTATAAAATGGCTATTTTCATTTCATTTTAGAGGTGATTCTGCCATGGCTAATCTGCCTTTATACAGCTTAACTGTTATCATGTGTAGAGCTGCACATATTTAACACTGGCAACACTGTCAGCAAACACCAGTTCTTGGATTCTTCTTACCACATATAATAACATTAAATCACATTATTTGATAAGCATGATGAAAGTCATGGTTTTCCTGCAGAATATCCTTGTATACCAAACCTAAAAACACTGTCCAGACCTATGAGAAGCACAGCAAATATTTTATTACCCAGCTCCCCATGCAATATTAATCTCGTCCAGCACTTAATGCCAACGACGCTCTGTAATGTGACATACAAAATGACAGAAAGTGTCGTTAGCCTCCCTAATATCTTTGAACTTTCACAATAGCGTTTTCTATCATTCTTAAAAGTAGAAAGACGCTACCAGTGCTTTGCTGCATCAGGAAACTTAGCTCCATTAAACATCAAATGAACCAGGGGATTGCTGGTTTCTTACATCAGAATTGGAGATTAAACGTCTCTCTCTAGGACTGAATTAGGGCAACCGCCAGCTCGATAACACTGGTGGTGTGTTTCTGTGTTGCACTGGGGATCAGCAGAAAAAATGTGTTGGCCCAATCAATAATAAAGTAATAGGGGAAGTTGTGCGCAATGACTAACTAGCCTGAGGCCAAAACAGCCGATGACTAAAATCAGTATGGCAATTGACTCTAATTACTAATTAGCAGCCATCCGCATTCGATTCTTTGACTATAATACCTCCCAGTAGTTCAATTAAATCCCAGCTTAATGGAATTAATATAAGTGGGGGGAGCGTAATCGTAAATAAAGTTTTAATTTCCATCACATCTGTTTGTAGAGCACCGCAATCTATTCTTTACCCGCAGCCTAATGAGTCAGTATATGGAGGACTGTTTGCATTTTGGTGCTTTAGCTGTGTGTTTCCTCAAACCCCTGGTGATTGTCCTTATTATGGGATTAGTGTGTCTGGGAACTGGCTAATATGAGAAAGCTAACAAAATGTCACCAGGCACAGAGGATGTTGAAGCAGATGATGTTTGAGAGTTTGACAGCTCTCTACAGCCATCTAGTGGCCAAATGTATTTATCACAGACACAGCATGCGTCAACCTGATGCAATGAAAGAACATACTATATTTGACTTGGATGCATTTTGTAAAGTTTACCACAAGGTGACGCCATAGATAATCCATCAGAAACACTGCTGCTCACTCAATGCCACTTATGAAGAGTGACTGAATTATAGCCTGAGGCCAGACAAGGAAATGCCCAATTATGATCTTCACTTAGCTGTGAAATAGAGCATTAAGTGCTGGTACTGATTATGAACAGCAGTAAATACTATCTAAATTAGCTAAATTATTACCTCAAGTGATTATGTCATTGGTCAGCCTCACAATCAGGGCTTAAAACACATACAGGGTAGTCATAGCGACATCCACTGTGTGGTTGACTCTCCCAGAAACAGGCCACTCAACACATCATTGGTAGAGAAATCAGTATCACTAATGGGAGATGTTCTAAATAGAAATCAAAGTCTAGTTAGTTGGGAATCAATCATAAAACGAATTTGGCCTGCAGCACTTCAATTAAAACAAAGAGAAGCTGACCTCAATTAAGGTTTTTACCTCCAGGTTGTCCCTAATCCACCTCAGAAACCACATCATTTTAGAGCCAACAGTAACACACATTTTCCCCAGAGTTACTGTTATTTGCATTGTAATGATATTTGCAGTGCATTATAATATCATCATATGTTTTTCCAGTTCTTCCCTGATATCAAATATTGTGTATTTGGGCTTTGAAAACATTATTAGATAGCGTAAAAAGGAATCAAGTAAAAAAAAAAAAAAAACATGACAAAGAGAAGGTTTTTAAAGATATTTACAGGTAGAACGTGATTTGTCAGGCCTTGTTGAGAGACTGTTCCAGGTGGCCTTTAGTAATCAGGTTTTAACACACTAGAGAAGACACTTACTTGTTAGGGTGTTTTTCTATGACATGTCTCTTATAGAAACCTATGCACAGTAAAGCGTCCATCCAGATAATCCAAGCCTGCAACATACACTACTGGACCGATTTTGCTTTTCCTCAAAAAGCTGCTATTCATTATATACTGTCATGGAATAAATAGACAAAGGAATGAAAGACAAACAAATAACTCAGCTTACCTCTGCTCCACCTGCTTGATGGGGTCGGTCAGGTTGATGGTTTCCATGGTGATCTCGACTTTGCGGACACTACCAAAGAAATCTGTGATGAGGACATTTCCTGGGTCCCTCAGAAAAAGGTCAGTACGGTGGCCCGGAGTGGACACACACTGACTCTTGGGACATACTTTGAACTGGGGAAGCAGACAAAACACGAGCAGCGTATTATAAAGATGCAACTTAGTGTCATAGACAGCACAACCATAACCAAAACAAATATTATAAGTATGTAAATACTGTAAATGTCTACTCGTTGTCATGGTGTAGGTCACTTTTGCCAGGAGAGAGGGGAATTTAATACTCAGACAATGTTTAAGAGTTTGTATCTCCTACTTTTCATACCACAGATAGCGAGCTGCAGCTAGTAGCCAGCTGTATCAAACATGGCTAGAGCTGCAGTGGGAGGTATTAAAATATGTGAGTGTGTGTGGAGAAGATTAAAGGTATGGAGCCTGACATTTATGCATGTCATCGTCAATTACAAATCTTTCCGTGCCTGGTGTGGTACCATTTGTGGGTTAATCTTCTTAAGTGTGAGATTCATCAGTGTGTTGCCCGACTGGGCTCTCCATTTGAAAAGAAAAGAAAATCGTTAAACCGAGGTGAGCATTATCTGTCAGCCAAACAGGACCTGAAAAACACAGGACTGGTGGAGGATTTTGTTGGGAAGGTGGAGGCAATTTCTGTTTCATCAAAGGGCAAGCCTTTGCAGACTGGATTAAAAAAAAAAAAAAACTTGGTGGGCTCCTCTGGGAAATCCATAGTATTGATCCTTAATTCCATCAAAATAGCACAAGAACAAAGAGTGCATCTTCAGAAAAAAGGAAAATTGGTAAGAATAATAAGCTTTAGTCAGAGTGCATTGATTGAGCTCGGACTGAGTGCCAGAGTAAGGGTTTGAAGTGTTTTGATTGTAACTCCTGGTGAGGCAGGGTATGTGGTGGGGATGAGGAGTGGTCCCTGAGGCCAGTGGATCTCTGCAGGAGTGTAAAAGATGAGAAGGGAGTGCTGCTGAGACCGAGCCATGGCCCAGAGCAGCATGTACTCACCATCACCACTGACCGAGTCAAAGGCCAACAACCTTAACATAGTATCAGACATTCTGCTTCAAGTGCAGAGTCCTGTGAGCCCTGTGTGACCTTCATCTAGCTCCTTTAGGACCAGAACCTTTATAACACTACACAGAAGGGGAGGGCAGTGCAGGACAGATACTGCCTCACTATTAAAAAGGTACCAAACCCCAAATGCTTTCACAGGAACTCTGCCACAGTCCATAGGACACAAAAAATGTATACTGCATGAGTATCTCTAGTATTGTTGGGCTACAACTAACAATTATCTCACAATGATTGAATCTAACAATTATTTGTTGGGTTAATCGATTAATCAAGAAAAAGGCCTTCAAATTGTTTGTGTTGTCTGACTAAAATCCAATTATAATAGTGCCAAGTAAGTTCCTAAAACCTAAAAAGAATCAAATCCTCACATTTGAGAAGCTGGATCCACCAAATGTTTGGCATTTTTGCTTAAATAAATGACTGATGTGGTTAATTATTTTCCGAATTGTTGTCTATTAATTTAGTTAAGTCATTTGACTAATCTTTTAATCATGTAATTGTTTCAGCGCCATTGTATTCTCACTCCTTGGAAGTGAATAAAGGGGGAAACTGTAGCTTTAAGCAAATACTCAGAGAAAACAAGGAAACTGTAACAGGCATTTTTCATTATTTTCAGACATTTTAGAGATGAAACACAATCTATTAATAGAAAAAACATAATTGATAATGAAAATAAACAGCCGCTGCTCTACGGTACACACGTCCTCTCTGACGTTGGGTAAAAGGCATGCACATGCACACAGGCACACACGTCCTCACCAGGTCATTCATGTTGGCTTTGCTTGCAGGGTGGATGTCCTCCAGGAACTCCAGGAGGTAGAAGGTGTAACGGTCCATCAAATGGACGCCTATGGCCAAATCTGGCTGGTGCTAGAAAAGGACAGGAGGAAAAAAAAAAACACAATAACATTATTCACTTTCCACAGGTGCTTTGGTGGCATTTTTAGTTTTGGTTCAGAACTTCACGTTTCCTGTTTTTAGACACTGGACACATTGAAAATTATTTTCTTCAGATTATCAAAACAAGGCAACATGTCATGTGTCATCCCCAAAAAATAATTCCTTCCCCTCAGAAAAAAAAATCACGAAAAAACGTGTCACTTTGTTTTGATGCACAATTATAGTGTGCAGTGCAATTGTGAAAATACTATCAAAGTCTAATCAGTGAAGTCTAACTCTGTGACTGACGGACAAATTTATAAATGGAGACTGACCTAAGGCTGCAAACATTGTAACTGCACTTGTTTTTAGTGTATGGGAGGAATTTAATTAGTGACTAGTGGTGACAGGGTGCCATAATGAGTGACTGCCATCACTTTACACTACAGTACACAGTGGTTTTAATGTCTCGTGCTTTGCAGACATAGGTTGAAGAATGGTGCTTCTTTTGTATTCAGAGATGGTGTCAGGAGGACATAAATAGCACCAACACTAATTGCTGGGTAATGACGTCAAAAGAAAAATATTTTGACAACTTGTCTTCAAACTATGCCACTTTTGCCTCACCCCTAATGAGTGTGGCAAAGTGTGTAATGACAAGTGACACGGGTGTCATTCTGTAATGTGGAAAGGAAATGGATGTCAAAAGCACACCAGGTTTCAGTTTTAGGGTCATGTATGGAGTAAGGTAAAACTAAGTCAGATTTACCACTCACAATGGCTGTGTCCAAAATCACACTATTTACTATACATATGTGTATATATATATATATATATATATATATATATATATATATATATATATATATATATATATATATATATATATATATATATACATACACACACACACATATATATACACATATATATATATATAAAAATGTCCACAATTTTTTTTAATGTGTAAATTTATCCACTATATATTGCCCTCGAAAAATTCCACAATGGAACGGAAAAAGTCCTTTCTGCTAACAATCCCACAATGCAATGCTCTGCATTTTATAGATGCAAAAATTACAGTTGTGCAACTCAACATTTGTCCGTGATGAGAATAAGCAAGTGTCTAGTGTCAATTGAGCATCCAATATGTAGGGAGTAGTGAGTGAACAAGGGAGTGATTTCAGACAGAGGTAGACAAAAGCTTCTCATTTGCACTGTAGGAAATAAATTACATAAGGTCTATTACATATGTCTATTTTTATCCATATTTATTATCTTGTCTTTTACATGTTGTGGGAGCACAGGCTAGGAAACTTCCAGAAAAAACATTTCGCTGTTATACTTGTATGACTGCACGTGACAAATAAAACTTTTCTAGCCGGTGGCCGGCGAGTTACTAGCTGAAACAAAAACTGTTGTTTTTTTATCAGCTGTAGCTAGCTAGCTAGCTAAATAAGCTAATGTTAGTTTGGTTGAAAACACTTACTCAAGTGACTTTAAAATGTTTCCAGCTGAGTCGTTTTTAAAGCAAGAACCCTGTATGTGCACTTGATGGCTATACATACATAATACTGTGCTAAAAGACTGAAGCTAAAGCTACATGTCCCAGGCAAAAATATGAAAGTGGCTGGTAGATTTCAGACACAAAATAATGATTTACTATTTGAGTGGCTGGTGAATTTAAACATTTATCTGTCGGTGGCTGGTAGATGTTGACATTTTAAAAAGTGAATTTCCCACCCTATCACACCACAGTGCTTATTAGAAAACCTGACAAACTGATTGATGATTGTTAATTTATCTCTTCCATACGAGGGCAGGTAACTCACCGACAGGGAGTCCTCTCCAACTTGACTGCTGGCCAGAGCCATGAGGTTTGGAGAGTAGAACCTCTCATACATGGAGGCGCCCTGACAGGTGTCAATGATGAAGAGCAGCTCATTGTACCTGGAGACAGAGATGCCCACACACAGCATCATGTACATTCTCAAACAAAACTGATGAGAGAAGACACAGCTGGCATAACACTCGTCCATTTGCTCCAATAAAACCTGGTGTCACACAAACCTTCTAACCATCTTTCATACTGCAGTTGCCATGGTGACCAAGAAAAACCAACAGCTTCATTCAGTCCCTCTAACACACCCACGCCACAGTTGCTCCCTCCTTCCTCCTTTTCCTTCTTCTAATAAAAAGAGAAATTTCACTTCAGCATCTTCCCCCTGTTGATGATGATATAACACTTTCATATCCAGTTGACTGAAGTGAGGTGGTTTGAGGGACAACGAAGGGAGGTGGCCAAGTCTCTATGGTGACTGTAATTTGGCAGTTCAAGCCTGCAATTATCACATCAGCATCAAAGCTGGCATCACAAAGCTTTTATCTAGCAGCCTGAGGTACCTGACTCTATTGATAGGTTTGGAGGACAATAGAGGCGCTTGTAGCAGAAAGCCGCTTTTGCTCATTTAGCATCTCGTTAATCAAAAATTAAACACAGCAGTGCCTTAAGAAGCAACCGATTCCATTTCTAAAGAGAGGCAGTCTCTCATTCATAAGAGGTTATGTTGATATATGGATAACAGTAATTCCCTTGCTGTTATAGTGGCATACGATGTGTTACATTAGTTTAATAGGCCAGGCATCTATGGAAATGAGTCAAGACACACTGACAGAATTATGTTAAAAACTATGTATATATAAAGCTGTTACAATCAATATTCTTATATTTAAAATGGATAAAATGACTGTATGTAATTTGAAAGGGCTTCCTCGTAGTGATGAACCCACAGAGAATAATCACCAGACTCTAATTCCCTCAGCAGCTCACTGTTTTTGTTTTTACGGTTTTAGTTCCCTCTCATCCGCTTCGTTTCCAGCCATGTTGTTCATGTGTATCACTTTTTGAAATGCGCTGTCAAGTGAGTCAGTTCTCCCCTGTGGCATCACTACTGTTGGGTGTGGTTACAGGTGCAACAGAGCACACTTCTGACCACATCCAACCATACTCCTCAGTGATGCAACTCACTTGAAACTTTCCACCAGAGATGACAGTGAAATTCTACCTTTCAACCTGGTGTTAAGTTACTCTTTGGCAAAAACAAGAACTTTTAGTGGATGTACTTTGACAGGCGCAATTGCCCACAAGTATTACGTTGCAGCCATTGCAGCCTGTTTCCCGGCTGCCGGCTGAGGCGATCTACTGGTCCAATTCCAAAACCTTTGGTAACTATTGGTCATTAACACCCCAAAATATATTTTTTAAAAAAGGGCCCAGGTTTAAAAATACCCAAATTACCCTTTAACGCCCCTGCATAACAAATATGCAGTCCAGGCAGTACATTAGAACCTAAATACATTGACTTTAAGAATTACTTAACACCATCTAAAAAAAGCTTTGTTCACTGACCTCTCCTGGTTAAATGTTTAATGTTTGTTGTACCTCTGACCACACCCAACGGTGATATTGAGGTGTACATTGTTGGGCTTGTAGCCACATCTAACAGGGTATGGTCAGTACATGGTGAAATCGCTGAGTACACTTCTACGTCACTGCAGCAAGAAGAGAATTTCAACAACTGGAGGTAATCAAAAACTGTATTTTGAGCTGGTGTTACCTCTTAAAAACTGTACACTGGGTAGTGTGTGAACAAATAGCTATTAGCAGCGTGTGCCACCAAAACTGTGTATACTGTAACTCGCTAAAGCACTGCATTACAAGACCAAAACAACAACGACACGTTGAGCCCATCTCTTCCTGAGAAGCTCCTCCAGAAGACCATAGGTTGCCAAGTTTCATGCTTTAAATGCTTGTTGACGTGCTGCACATGTAATTGGCCCTCAGGGGAAAGAAAGACCAAGTGAAGTGGACTTGGAGAAGGAGAAATGCAGCATTTGATGTTACTTCACAAGGCACTTTTCCATCTTATGTCCTTTTCCAGTTTATTTACCTTCTTTTCTGCCACATCTGCTCAAAAGCATCTGCCAGTTCCACATTACTAATCTCCTCAGAGTCCTGGAACTTCAGAAAGCCATTCCCGCCATGGCCTGTTAACAAACGCATATTATCAATAATTCATTCATCTCTGATTCATAATGCAAAAATATGATATAGAATGCAAAATAAGAAGATAAATGAAAAGCGCTGGCAGCAGTGCGCAGTGTGTGGAAGAAATGACTGAAACTCTGCTGCAGCAGAGAGGACTGTGGCTAAATTCAGCAACAGATACACAAGATAAAGACAAGGTTTGATAAAAATTGACTCTTTCAACTATACATCTTTCAAATACATCACAAAGGCGTAAAAACACATGACAGCAAGACATGATGTGAAAAACTTATTATGAATATGTGGCAGATAACTGTCAGTGTTGCATTTACAGCTTCCTCATTGTGGTAGCCTGAAAAATATGTGCACATACTCCAAAATACAAAAACACAATATATAACACTGCATACGCTTTTAGCATCTAGCATTTCAATTGTGGTGAAACAAACATTCCATATAAAAACATTACAATAGTGTTAGTTTCTTCTGGGCAAACTTAATTGTTATTGGAGATGTTTCTCATTCCCATATAGGACTAACCAAACACAGATAACCTGAAGTCATGTTTATTTGTCTGAATAAGAAAAACTCTTGCTCTTACTATGCTGGGTTTCCTGCAGTGTTTTATAGAGGAGGTGGGATACCTCACGTGACAAAGACCAAGTCTGCTCATCATAAAAGTTAATTAACTTTAATTAAATCAAACATTAACCTTTCGGGGAAAAGAGCAGAGGCGCAATTTCTCACAACCATATGTTCAGTGAGTGTGGCTACTGTTGAGGCCATCATCTACTAACTGAGTTGATGACAAGACCAGATGCATCAAGATCTGAGTTGTTTGGCACCTTAGGCTAATTAATTCCCTGGTGGAAACTTGCTCTCTTGACCTGCACATATAACTGAAAGCCATAAGGAGTATGTTTGCATCCCTTCTCTGTGAGTTGTTGAAAGTCATTCTGAGTCTTTAACTAAAGCACAGGTGTAGACTCTGAAGGACAAGTGTGTGTAAATTACAGTGCTTCAATCATAAAAAAAAGCCCCAAGCACTGAACATCACACACTAATTAAATATAAGAGTATAAGGGGAGTATTTGAGGGTGGATTTGTCCTACTTACCTGTTAGGTATATGAGGATGTTGCTCCGGTCATCAGAGAGGAGGCGTTTTGAGCGAGGAGTGCTGGGCGGCAGCCTTCCGGTCAAAACACGCAGGAAGTTCTCCACTGTCACCTGAAACATGGACAGGATGCAAAATGGCAACGATTTTTGTAACCTGGCATAGATTGGAAGTGGTGAATCATTCAATATACATCTTCTGATTCAATGTACATAGACAGAGGTTAAATAAAACAGTGAGCAATTTAACCAGTCAAAACTTTTCACAAACTAAACTTTCCATCAGTAGGGTCAGTATAAGGTAACAGACAAATATTTTGTCCTGCTATACTTATCTTTTAATTAAACTGTGAAAATCAATTACTAATTGTATTCTTTTCTTCTTTTTCCCCCCTCTTCATTTTTATCTGCTTTTCTTCCACACGATTACTGCTTGACAGCAAACATGGATGGGCAGTTTAGTGTTTTGCACAAAGCAAAGTAAATAATCAAAAACAAACAGTGATGAAGAGTGGATACACCAGCGGGGCTCTGCCTTGCCATAACAAACAAAACACTTGGGTGCTACTCTATTTGAGAATCATATGATATCAAGTAATTTCCTGCCCAACGGACAAAGCACACAGTGGACAAACGGTGTCGACTATAGCCCCCTCCAATTCCCAACTGAACCTGTATAATATCAGTCTACATAAGTGATGTCATAGTACTCAGTTTTTATAAAGCAGGTGAAACACTAGATGAGATACCTGCACCTGCAGTCTAACACACCCGTTTACCAGACTTTTCCATTAAATGGGCGCACGCATACAGATATTTAATAACTATATATGAAGTTTAAGAGGAGATATGCTGGTTCAAACTCTAGCCAATGGGGTTTTATTTAACTTCCATTTTAAGAAAAAAACATTTTTACGCCTTCAAGATATTGACATGTAGAAATTAGACTTTGAAAATCCTGAGGCCGGAGGAAAATGTACTAAAAAGTAAGAGGCATCTCAATTTAAACAGCTTGTAAACAGACAAACTGACTTGCCATTAAAGACATGTTTACAGTTGTTTGTGTAACTGCCTGACTGCAATGTAAACCGACCTCATATCCTCGGTAGTCCACCTCCACATCGTCACCGTACACATTCAGCTCCATGTTCTTGTGGCTAAACACTGTGGCAGGTTTGGGATTTCTGTGGTTACAAGCCATGTCATCAGCCAGCATGAGAACTATGTGGCTGGAAAAAGAGAAATAACAGAGGCCATTCAAAACGATTACATTAGAAAATAAGCTAAAAGGACTAATGCTGCACTCATGTTGTCAAACACATGTTCTGTGCAATGTTATGTAGTTAAATACCATAAGCGCGACGATTAGTGACATTACATTCATTTTGCAGATGCTTTTGTCCAAAGCGACCTACATTTTTTTCTTCCACATACACACACAAGGAGAGTAACTCAGGGTTCAGTGTCTTGCTCAAGGAAACTTCGACGTTCAGACAGGAGGAGGCAGTGATTGAACCACCAACTCAATAATTAAAAGCCAACTCACCTGAGCTACAGATGCCGGTTAATGAGGGGATGCGCCAAGTGTTCTGCACCTCACGGTGTGTGAACGTGTGCTCACAGAATCATAAACTATGTCCCTCTCTACTGTCAAAACTACAGTCATATAACAGTAAACCTGCAGTCAGACGACTAGTTAGAAATCAGGCAGACAGAATATAATTGTAGTGCTTAATGTAATGTTCAGCAGCCTCCAACATATCAGGAGTGGAAACTATGACCTCAAGAAAAGGGTTATATCTGCTTCTAAACACCAGCACCTCATAACTATGAGTCATTCAGTGCCTGTCTGTACCTCTAGATTAATATCACCACTAAATATCTAAAGATAAACACAATAAATGAGACAACTATACAGATTTTAATCACAGTCACCTGTCAGGGATGCCCAGCCTCTTAACGCTTCTGTAGACGGACAGAGTATTGGCCACATGACGGTAGTTGAACCAGAATCTGGATGTACACACCTGGAGGAGGAGGAGGGGGGATTAATCAGGCACAAACGTGTTTCTGCTCCCATCATTGATGCAGAAAATCGATTAGCATGAACTCAGCCTCTTGCAAAGACGTAACATCGATGAAAACTCACCAGAACAGCCCAGTTGTTAGTGTGTCCACTGCTGAAGAACTGCCCTGCGGTATCCTGGTAAACGTTAATAAATGAAAGTATTTTTATTTTTTATTTTAAATCTGGTTTTGGCTCGTACAAGCAACCACACTCATCACCACCAACAGCTAGCGTGACAGCACAGGGGGGGCTAATATGGGAACGAGATTTCGGGTAAAATTCAACATAAAACACACAAATTGGCGGGATATTCATAGCTGCATTCAAAGACAATATACACTCACCTCGATGTTAATGCTGTTCGCTAATGAGTATGTGGAAAATAAGCTCAATAAAGTGAGTATTTTCATTGTGCAGCTCTGTTAGCTGTGTGCTACAAGGAAGTGAAAACCGGTGGCTCCGCCCAGTAAGTGCTTCCGGTAGGACACATTTCAAAATAAAAGCTTCGGTATGGAGAACGTGGATGGAAAAGAAATCATCAATTTGTAACTGGTATAAAAAGGGCATGTCAAGGTCTCAGTAAGCTGCTCTGCCTCGGGGTCATATGCCAAGACATTTTATGGCCGAGCTGGTAAATCATCTCTATTTAAAGATGTCACTGACATATACTGTGTAGATCATAAAACGCTGTCAGTTTCTCCTTTTTGTGATCAATTATTTATTGTTTCCTAATTTAAAATAAAATGGAATATGGGTCAGGAGGATATTTCATTTTTGGTCTACTGTTGTACATGCTCGTACCAATTATATATCCTCTCCAATACATAAAGTGCTCGTATATTATAGCTTGATCAAACCTTTTGCGGGGGGAGTAATAAAAACATAAATCCCAGATACACATACAGTATATGCAAAACACAAATACACTGCATACATGCTAGTTGCAAGTGAAAGAAAGAAAAATTTTAGCTGATCCCATACCCCTATAGGTACATGTTTATGTGCATGTATTAATTTAAAATTGTGGTGTTTTTTTAAATCAGGCAATTTGTCACCATCATTGCTCTGAACTTACATGAATGCCCACAGAAAACAAAGTAAATATTGTGCTTTCCTGTGACCTGAATTATGATTGTTTTTTTGTGGAAAATGTGTACAAATACTAAATATTGTGTTTCAATTAACTTAATATTGGTGGATCAGTGCTGGTAAGACTGCCGAGAGTGACTACTAGAAGAGGCTGCAGCTTGTGTATGAATGGTTTATCATTAAATGGACGAGATACGGGAGTGAACAAATTGATTTCAAAGCTAAAATCAACAGAACTAGGACTACAATTAATAACCGTATAAGTGCATGTATGGGGACCACTCAATGAGACATGATGGGACAATCATTTTATGGTCTTGTAAATTGGACTTCACTGAGTTATTTGATTTCAACTGTAGCAAATGTGTTTATATTCCTGCCAACCAGTCCCCTATAGAGTCACGTCTCCCTCTAGTTTTTCTTTGGTTAAGGTTTTTGTTTTTTGTTTCTGAACTGTTCATAACGAAGTTTATAGGAAAAATACATCTATTTAACATTAAAGGGACACATAATGGCTTTTCCCTGTATGTCTCATTGTGGTATTACAATGATTTGTTTGGTGTTGGTGTTTCTTTGCGTGGTTTCACATTATGTGGCAGTTCATTTTCAAGTAAGATACTTGACTGCATGTCTAGATTTGGTCATACTATGTGGCTGATGGAAAAACTAGACATCAACTGATGCTGACAGCTTCATATTCAAATGCTCTCTCCAGCTAATTGGTAAGGGTCTTCGTAATGAGAAGTGACATTGACATCACAGGCAGCAGATGTCAAAATGCATGTCATGTTACTGCTGAAGTAGCCCAAGTGTCTGGGAGCCCTACGGTGAAGCTATGAAAAAAACATATCCTTCATGCAATTCTAATGTAACATTACAGCGCAGCTAGCAGAAGGTCTGGTGGAAAAGCAGCATCAAAATCAGTTTTGACACACCGCGGGACACCTTCACAGGTCTGCCAACCATTTAATCCTGCAGACGTCTCAAACTTCTGCTACTATTTGACTTGCAGCATCACTCTCTCTCTCTCTCTTTGCCTGCACAGAGCTCATCACAGTAATGCCCTCCTCCAAACGCATCACATTAGGGAAAATGAAAAAGCAACAATAGTGCTCCAACAAAACAGTTCTCAGTGGCATGAATCTAATCATAATACCATTTTCAATCCATAAATTAGCATTTTACTGTCGGGCTGTTTTGTCCTTAGCAGTGACTGATTCTTGGTCATGCATGAAATGTTATTCAGATGGAGTGAGCCAGTGTGTCCAGTTGTCAAGAGGATTAGTGGCCTATAAGGATCAAATCCTATGGGACAAACCAGGCAATGTTGCCTAAAATAGCATAGATCATGTGACCAGTGGAATTAAACTTTAGAACTGTTTGTTCCATGCATAACACAAATTAAAAGATATACACATTGTTATGCAAGTTAAGTGGTGGCCTGCAGCCAAACACATGCATCCAGCGATATTGAACTGCACTGGTGGGATTCATTGTTTTCGTGTGTACCGGTCTGTGATGCAGTCAATCAAATATTTTGGGTTGCCATGCGTTAAAGTTGTGATACATTGATTTAAGTCTCGTTATCTTTATTATATGACAAAAATGTCTTAAAATAGCGTCAAAATGTTGAACTTGAATGTCCTTATTTGATCTTAAAAACAATAGGTTAACAAAAGTAAGGCCATGAGATGTGGTTAAAAGCTTCGGAAACACAAAGTAAGTGGACCTTCTGTTTAGATTTTAGGTGTCAAAATGATTAAGGTACAACTCTGCCCTTGTTGGTTTCTGATAGAGTAGGTGAGGAAAAGCAAAAGCCATTAAAAGCACCTTTACAGGATCATAACTCTCATATTTCTAATTATAGATGACCGTTCTCTGCGTTATCAATTAAATATCACCACTAAGTTCACAGGCTGACTGTAAACAAGTGAAAAACACCAAGTAGAGGCGGTGCGTGCGTTTTGGGTTTGTTTTTTTGTTTTGTTTTTTTGGCACAGCGCGCAACCTCTGTGCCAACGTCAAGGCACACATGGTGCATGCTGGAAGCGGAGCGCTGTAGGAGGGAAGACGGACGAGCCACGCATCCGCATCACCGAGGAGGGTGGCGCGGTGGCATAGCCTGCAGGAATCCAGTTGTAAAGTCCACACACGGGGCAAACATGCGCTGAGGGGACACTGTCTGGAGCTCGGTTGTTAACCAAAGATTACCTTACGGCACTGAGACGTCTGAAGGAAGAAAAAAATTTCAAAGGAAATCCGACCGGAGATGAATACCAACGATGCCAAGGAGTATCTCGCGCGGCGGGAGATACCTCAACTCTTTGAGGTGAGAGATGGTGTGCGCTTTGTGGGGATGAGATGGTCATGAATGATCTGCTGCGTGCAGATTTGACAGTGTGATTTTTTTAACGCAAATATTTATGTTACTCACCGATGCATTGCAAAACGCCTGTCAGAGTCACGGCAAAGACCTCTTTAAGATATGTATGATATGTCTTTATGAATAGCTACACCATGTTATGGTTGATGGAGGTGCGAACATGCGCGTCTCCCTGAAAGCTTCTTCTACATCTTCATTAAAATAGTGGTTTAAATGACAAGGGAAACCCTACTGATTAAACATTTTACAAACTGCTTCCTAAAACTGTGTTTTTATAGTAATATGTAATCATAATTTGTCAAACTGTGGTAAAACGAAACAAACCGTCCTCCCCTCATTTGAATAATTTGATAACAATTTGACGTTAGGCAGCATTTATACCGTAAGATGTTCTCAGGTGGAGACTGCAAACATGAAAATGAGTACTGTGACATAGTGCAAAAAAGATAAGATTAAAAGTCCATAATACATTTTATATGGAAAATACAACAATTGCAGCAAAAATATGATCATGACACTTAACTCAAGGAATATTAGCCATATTAGTGGTAGACAGACACAAAAATACTATAAAATATGAGAAGGTATCTAAAAGTTCATTTTTAATGAAGTCTCTACATTAATATAACATAAAAGGTAAAACATGCTATAATAAAGCCAGCACAAACTCTCTATTAATCAGCATAGACAGAACTTAGAGAAATAAAATAATGAAGTATCATTCCTTCTCCTGAGGGGAAAGTAAATTGGCTCATCCACTTAATTAGACTCAATCCCAAGTGCAGTGCAAGCTAATGTATGCAAGCAATCACTGCTTGTTTATTTACAGCCAATTCAAATTGCATTGAGCAGTGAAGTGACACATCATCACTGTAATTGCAGTGTAATTTTTCTGCTTACAATTGCTTCTCATATAAAAGTCAACTAAATAAGCACATCAAATTGTTTTCAGTCAGGGGAAGCTTTATGTTTTCAGGCTGCTGGCGGTGGGAGTTGTTAGTGAGGAGGGTGGAGATGAAGTAGGAAGTCCCAGAGGAAGGTATTGTTTTAAAACATTCAGGGCCGAGAGGACAAATGTCACACAAACATACACTTGGCTTGTGTTTTTGGCGTGGAGTTGGTTCTCATGTTCATCACAGTAGCTGGCTCTCCTCCTCAACAATCACAGGTCATAGGGGGGTTCTGTGTTTATTTGCCAGGCTGAGTCCAATTTCATGGGCTTCTGACAAATTGAGATGTTTTTCTTCCCCTGGTGGAGCCAAGCCGAGGCAACCAGACCTGCACTCCCAAAACTTCACCTCATTAAGGCGGGCTGTTCGCCGCCGCCGCCGCCACCACCCTGTCACAGAACAACACATACATCACAACAGAGATGTAGTGGTGCCAGAACAAACATCCCTGCCCTGCCTTATCACAACCTCCTCCATTGTTTTCCCCAGAGCCTGCTGACAGGTTTGATGTACTACCGGCCCGATGACCCCATCGACTACTTGGAGGGCTGTCTGAAGAAAGCCAAGGAGCTCGGAGGACCAGACAAGGTGCGGTGGGATACCTTTGTGGGCCAGGAGAAGAAGTCCCTTCCCCCTCTCAACGGCGGCCAATCGCGCAGGTCCCTCTTCAGAAATGGTGAGCAGTGAACGCTGATTGTACAGTATAGTAAAGAACATTAGAGCTGAAACAATTAGTCGATCAACAGAACCTTTTGACAACCAATTAATCATTCAAGTTATCTTTCAAGCAAAAAAGCCAAAACTTTTCTGGTCCCAGTCTCTTAAATGTGAACATTTCATGGTTTAGTTTGTTGTATATGATAGTAAATGTCATTTCTTTAGGTTCAGAACTGTTGTTGGAGACAAAACAAGACATTTAAAGACATCACATCAGGCTCTAGAAACTTGTGATGGGCCTTTTCATTAATTGATTAATTGATAAAGAGAGATAATTCTGCAGATTAATCCATTATGAAAATACCCATTAGTTGCAGCCCTAAACCACGTTTAATTCTACATCTTGGGACTCTGTTTTATCCCATTATGTTTTTTTGCACAACTTCTTTAATTAGGCTGTCTGCTTTTTTTTGGCACTTGACTTCATTCTAAGGATGCTGGCAGCAGTGCACCCTCCTCTCCTTACATAACCTCGACCGCAATGGCTCACTGTTTGAACAGGAAAGGGTGTTGACATTTGTATTGTACTCTCATGAGCCCCATTGTAGATACATTGTTAAAACTGTTGTGCTACTCTTGGAAATACTATTAGTAGAAGACCTTTAGAGTGTGGTGAGATAGGGGGCTTGTTTTTCTCCAGCTGCAGTGAGTAGCACAGCTGTGTGCATCACCACTCTCAGACAGATTTAGTTTCCAAAAAGTGCCAGAAGCGTTTGTTGAGAGAGCAGAGCCCCCACAAACACACCACGTCCAAAACACCAGCTACAAGGTCTGGAAGCAACCACTGCTGCTTCCAAACCTGTGAAAGCAACATGCTCAAAAACGCTTCCATCCAGTGTGTAAATCCCAGCCTTGAACATGCCTGTGCTGCCTTCGCTGACTTGTGGATTTGTTAGCAGCCTGTTGCTGTACAATAAAAGACAGATGAACGCGTCCAGTTAATCATTCACATGAGACCAAAAGGCTCTTCATTCATCAGTTATCTCTTCCAGCTGTGGTTTCCAGCAGGTTTAACCAATGCAGGAAGTACTGCGGATGCAAAACTTAGTTTGAATTTGCAGAGCAAAGTTGACTTCAACTACAGCTCTTGTATGCTAATGACATTTTCCATTTCATTAGGTCTATTTTAAATTCAAACATTCACTCCTTTGTTTGATGAAGCGTGTGAAACAACACAGGAACTCCCACGAGAATAAAGTACAGTAGAGTTGCGTGTGTGTGTGAGTAGAAATGTTGTTTTGCATCTTAAAGCTTACAGGCATATCAGTCACGCCACACAACCATGCAGACATAAAAGAGGAATCTTCACAGTCTAGAAGTGTTGAGGGCGGACTCCTTTGAGAAATTCAGATTCATCCACTTCTCTTAATATATTAGCAAAGATGCCTGAAAGCTTTGCCAGCTGCAGCGTTTTAGCTGCTGGGAACTGCAGCCTAATTGGGGATAGAGATTCCTGTGTGCCGCGATTCGCCTCTTGGCTGATGGATGAAGCGCAAATCTGCCATGTTTCAAAACGTTTGCTGGAAGGGAATGCTGCTCTCACTTATTCCTCTCTCGGTCTGATGTCAAAAATGATGTTCCAATGTTAAAAGGGTAAAAGTAAGCCTTTAGATTCAGGCAGGTGGGGCAGCATTTGTTGTAATTTGCAACCTTCTGTGTGTTTTTCAAAAAAAAAAAAAGTCATCTTAACAAAATAAATGTGTGTTTTGCTAATTTGTTTGCATAAAATAGTATCTCTGTTCTCTTCAGATTCAGCAAAACCTCTATTTCCATCTCTGCTTCATGTATCATTATTGCTAAAATTACATGTTCAATACCATCCTCATTCTCATAATGCAGCGTAAAGAGATCACATTGGTTCTAAATTATAGCAGCTCTGCTCCTTTGGAACAGCATGCAGTGATGATTTCTATCTTTTGTAAATGTGTTATAATCAATGCTTTCATCAGCAGAGACAGCGGTATAATTACCAAACTGAATGAAGCACTGAATTCATCACGCTAACTGTCTCATTGTTAAAACACACTGACTTTTTTTTTGGTGGGTTTTGTTCTGAAATGTGATTGGCAGCGTTTGAAATAATGTGACTTCTCCACCTATGAAGTGATTGACAGCAAGAAATTACAGCACTATTTGTCTGACAGACTCATAAAACATGAATGATTGGATTCACTATGTTTCAAAGATCTTTAAAGGTGAACTTCAGGCTTTGGAAAAAATAGATCTGGATCAATACTCCAGACAAAAGCAGACAAACTGGTTCTCATATATACCTTTGTACGTGTGTGTGTGTGTGTGTGTGTGTGTGTGTGTGTGTGTGTGTGTGAGACAGTGTTGCCCGACAGTCCCAATTTTCCCTACAGACGCTACGACCGCCTCCCTCCCATCAGCCAGTTTTCCATCGAGAGCGACTCGGACCTGTCGGAGACAGCGGAGCTGATAGAGGAGTACGAAGTGTTTGATCCATCCAGACCACGACCCAAAGTCATCCTCGTCATCGGTAAAGGACCAGTGCAACACATGAAAACACAAACATTAAAACTATTAATATGTGCGCCCTTACACAACATAAGAACGTGGAAACTTTGAGGCAAAAATGAAGGACAGTCTATTTACTGTTTCCACATCTGATGTTTTAGATTTGAAGCGTTCATCTGGATTGCTGCTGACTCATGTTTTCCATTAGATAAGGTAAAGCAGTAAAGATCCCTCTGTCTGTAAACATAGCAAAACACTGTAACCAGTGTCTCTTTAATGCTTCTGATGAGAGCTTCATCCATTTATATACAAAGGTCGACAAAAATACAAAGCAGAAGTTTATATTTGCATCTCTGGTGATCTAAAAATAAATGGCCTGGATGGGAATCTACAAGTGTACGTGTGCGTGTGTACACTATCAGTGTGTTTTTCCTGGTATTTTGAACGTAGCCCCGCCTCTCTCTGTTGGTATCAGCACGGGAGATCTTGTTGCATGTCACTCACTGTGTTAGACACTCACGCTCTCCTAATCTGATTTCCTTGATGGGCCTGCATTAACCTGTCATATATATTTATTAATCTTTTAAATGAAGCATGGCAGCTGCGCAGTAAGAGTAATGACACTGGTTTAGCTAGTCCAAAAAAAGCTGCTATTTATAAACCCTCTTGAAAGTAGTTTATTTGAGATTTCGGTGTCTGTTAAAAGCTCTTGAAAACCTTCTGACAGCCTGCTGCTACAGTATGTTTTGCTTTTTGGTGTGTACCTTGGATGTTCACACTGTCTATAGTGTGGATGATAGTTATTTGTCCTCGCAGCACAAAGCCAGTTCCTATCTCGTCTTGGTGAGCACAATGTGCCCCATTTTAAAGGGATGGAAGCAGCTGTCATCTCTTTGGAGGATCGAGGCAAATGTTTTGTCTGTCAGGTTTGCAGAGAGAGACAAACCGACAAAGACACGTGTGGTCAGGAAGTTGGAGGAGGACTGGCCTCGATTATTACGAAATACTCAGATGTAAGATAAAGTGCACATTCGTTAAATACATATTAGAGTATCTCTCTGATCCTCCCACCCCTTCTCTCTGCTGCAAAACCTTCACTTTATCTGTTTTTCCTATACTTTTCATAGAATATTTAGTTAGTTAAGTCTATGGGCCTGTTTCATAAGAAATAATCAGGAGGTTTCAGGGGGTTAGGTGATATGAGAAGCACTTTGTTTGAAGCATACTGAGGCCTTTATTCCAAATATAAACCCTAGACCTGATCCAAACCTGTCCTATTCCTGATTATTAACCCCAACTGTAAGATGAACCCAGACACTAAATATCTTTAGGACACTGTTTACGCAATCACGAGTGTCTTTTGGAATTCAGTAAGGACACATTATAATAATTTCAATGAAAATTGGCTGTTGAAATTGGATCCAACCAAATCCATTTATTAGCGATAAGTGATTTGTAATGATTTTTTGCACACTCTTCTCCTCATCCCTAAAGAAATCATTTCTGACAGCAACACCATGATGGAATAAATTACCCACACAGCTTGTTCTAACAAATTTCACTTCACTCCGGCCTGGCTTTGAACCAGGAGCAATTTTGGAGCGGTTGACATTTCTATGGTAACAGTAGCATCTCTGAAATCCTGGAATGAAACGTAGCTTGTGTAACAGCAAAGCAGCATTCAGGTTGTCAGATGGCTTTTACAGGCACTTATACATGCCTTTCACAAACTGACAGCTCATGTGGCACCTCTATCGTGCACCATTAGGGCATTATTGCTAATGACTAGATTCCTTATGGGTAATTTAATTCCAAAATATCAACTTTTTATGATTTTAACCATTAAACTTTTTATTTTTGGAGGAATTATGATCATTTTATAGAGACAGAGCACAATGAAGTCCCACCCACACCGGAGGGGAAAACAATTCATCGCTCTCCACTGACTTTGTATTGCATGAAGGTGCCTCCTTGTGACTTCGGTCTGCTAGCAAACAACAGAAAAATGCCTAGAAGCTGCTGCGTGGTGGGATGCACTACCAACAGGGTAAAAAACCCAGAACTAGGTTTTTATAAGCTGCCGAACCCAAAAACTGAGCCTTTAGGAAGACAAAAGTGGATCCAGACGCGAGGCATCAGCAGGAAGAATGGGAACACTGACACTCAGTATGCCTACGTACGTGTGCAGCAAGCATTTTGTCACTGGTAGCCTAAGTCAAATATCCAAATGTCAGTTTAAGGCTAAAAATATTGCTGTAAGTTAAGCTAAAGCATTCTGACAGTATGCAACTTGTGTAGAGGAATGTGGCTAAACCAGAAAGCTACGCAGTATTATGTTTGCAAGTGTCTTAGCTAACTACAGTAACTGAGCATGAGAAGAGACACTGAGACAGACCCACAATATTGAGTTTGTCCTCTCTGGTAGACACACGGTGCTAAAATAATCCTCTGACATGCTGAAATCTGATGTTTTTAGCTAGCTGCAGGCATTTTGTTAGCGTTTCAGCCCTTGGTTGCATATTGTGGCGCCGATTGTTGTCCCTTCCGGTGGGCGTGGTTTTCAGAGTATGACATATATGTGAAAAGTAAGATGTCACGGTGTTAAAACGAGGGTAACATAACCTATAGTCATTATGATGTTTACCAAACTATCCAGCATCAAGCTAAGAGCTGTCTTGTCTCCTGTCGTCACTGCTCTGCACTTTTCAAGTTGAGAAGTGGATTTGTTAGCAAATGTAGGAGGTTCACACATACCTGTTTCTCTCATCTGATCCCCCCCCCACACACACACACACTTGCAAAGAAACACACACAAGCAGTAACACACAGTCACGCAGAGAGAGAGAGACACACACATAAGTCTCACATAGTCTGGGTTTCTCTCACTAATGCACACATGCGCCTACGCTAACACACCCACACACATAATGTTTCACACACTCACACAGACACATTTCACACACACGACAAAAATCTCTCCCAAAACATCAACAGCTCTCCCTCTGTGCCTAGGTGGCCCTGGCAGCGGCAAAGGAACACAGTGCCTGAAGATTGCCGAGCGCTACGGCTTCCAGTACGTGTCCGTGGGCGAGCTGCTGAGGAAGAAGATGATCCACAACGCCACCAGCAACAGAAAGTGGAGCCTGATTGCTAAAATCATCACCAACGGGGAGCTGGCACCACAGGTAGCAGAGAAGCAGAGAAGGAGAGGGTGGTGGAGGGGTGATGGGGGAGTGTGTGTGTGTGTGAAGCAGGGAGAATATGAGAGGAGGGATGAGCGCCGAGTGTGTCCAGTCACTCGCAGGTCATTATCACAGCGTGCATGAAACAAGGGACTAATTAGCAGCATCCAAATCACAAGCGTGCTGGAGAGAGGGATGCTTATCCGTCTTATTAGCATCCTTCTTTGCAAGATAATGACTCTTCTAGTAAATGGGCACAGACCCCATGTGGTTGTTTGTGCCCCATTAATTCAAACACTGTATAGAAAACACATATGATGCCCCTTACACTTCCCAGTTCAATATATGTATGAAATTAAGATTACACTGTTGATTACAATTTAAATTGTGCACATTCAAGAACAGAGGGAGGACTAAACCATAACTATAAATAACCAGAGAGGTGGTTTTTCCATGTTTAAATAAAAGTCTTTGTAAGTCTCTTTTGGCTTTAATACAGCACTTAGTTTTATAACACACATGGCCCTGTGCAGACTAATGGGTAAAGTATGTCACTAATGCTCCTTCGACTAGTGGTTTGGATGCCATAAGGATAATGAGGATAAAAGCATCTATCAGGGATTTATCTTGTGAAATGGTAAGAAACAATCTTAGTTTGTCTGGTTGTCTGGACACATTTTGATTAACATAATAAAAACACCTGAGAGGGCAGTCTATACTGTCAACATGGGCGTCATGATGCAGCGAGATACAAGGCTGTAACAAGGCTGACACAGAGGCCCCCGCCGGCTTCGTGACTGGCAGTTCTTAGCTCGTGTCACCTCATGAATTATCTTCAATACCTGCCAACTTCATCATTTATCCCTCCCTTGCATATCTGGCACGACATCGCATCTCCCTTCTGGACGCACACCAGATGTCAGTCCAGGAACCGGTGAGATAAACAGCAAAGTAGGCCAAGTTGCAGACATATTAGATATGATAAAGTGACTTGCGGCTGTTAGGCATTTAATTTCCTGGCATGATTAGTTTAGCAAAGCTGATTAGAATTTGGTTTCTTAATGATTCTGTATGTAATGATGAGAAGAAGAGGCAAAATACTCCTGGGTATATGAAGACTGTTACTCAGAAGCTTCAGACAGAAGCCCTGATGACAGCGTTGCTTGTGCAAATATTGCTTTATGATGTGTTGAGTGACATATTAATGATTTACTGCTTGTTTTTAGTGGCGTTTGATGTTACATAGATTTTATTCTCCCCTTTTATACCATATGATCCGAATAGCTTCATCAATTATCCATTTAAATAGCTGTCTAAAAACATTAAGTGTTGGATGACTGATACCTTTCTCCATGCCAATAACAGAAATCAGAAATTGCTGTAATTTTGTTAATTTGTCAGTAAAATACAGGTTCCTGCACGTTTACTTTGAGAGTTATGTTTTTAAGATCACGTTAAAGGAATAGTTTGACATTTTCGGAAAAACATTTATTCGCTGAGAGTTATACCACTCTCATGTCTGTACACCAAATATGAAGCTACAGCTGGAAGATGGTTAGCTTAGCTTAGCAAAGAGACTGGAAACAGGTATGAAACAGCCACTGAAGTCACTGCACCCAGTGAAGAAATAGTCCTCACTCTTAACTTCTCATAAAACCACAACTTGTCTTTTTACACATAGGTTTTTTGTACAGATTTAACAAACAAGATATAATGTGTTAATTAGTGCAGGTAGGTGGATTTCTTGCCTTTGTACAGAGCCAGGCTAGCTGTTTCCCCCTGTTTCCAGTCTTTATGCTAAGCTAAGCTAACCAGGTCCTGGCTGTAGCTTCATATTTAACATACAGACATGAGAGTGGTATCAATCTTCTCATCTAACCCTAGGCAAGAAAGCAAATATAGCATATTTCCCAAACTGTTAACCTATTCCTTTAAAGACGTTTTTCTATAATTCAAGACATTTCTCTTTGTAAGTAGGCTGGAAAAAAACGTCATCCATGCGTTTCTTCTTCTTGCCTGGAGTACTGTAACTGTGCTCAACTGTGAAGCCCCTTCAGTGCTGCAAATGATTAAAAATGCAGAATCGCTTCACTGACTCTCAGCCAACTGCAAAATCAACTTGAAGTTCTTGCTGTTTGTCTGTAACTCACTGCAAGGTCATGTGACTCAGTATATTTCTGAACTTCTGTTCCCTCAGAAATCCCACGGGTCTCCTCACGAGAGGATGTCTGCCAGTCTGGTCTAGAATAAAAGACTGATAACACTTTTGCTTTTATATCCTCAGGCTGTAGAAATGCCTTTTAGTTTTATTTTTTGTAGCTGTTAGTAACTCCTCCATTTCCTTGGTGCATTGCATTGCCATCAACAGCACACTGAAAACTCAGCTGGATTGGTCACTTTTCCACATTTAGATTAAAAACCTTGACAGTTCATTCTTGACCTTGGGAAACAGACTCAGCTCAAGGTCCACTTCCTGTTGTCCCAGAGTGTTTGACCCTGACACACGGTCTTTTTCAGCAGATGGAGTTGCTCAGTTGTCACAGAAATGAAGACGTTCCAACTTATCATTATTCCTATATATTGGCTTAAAAATGTTTTTTTCAACGATTTCTTACTGATTTTTTAGTTTGTTTAGAAGATCTTTCTTTAACTGTCTCACCATCATCTGCGATTAAAATTCTTGTCCATGTTGTATTATAAAGATAACACTAGTGGTGTTCAGATGTAAAGTTTGAACATTTACAGTTCATGATATGTTACGTGATCGCGAACTCCAGAACAAGCTAATTTGTTGTTTTACTCAAAACCTGCTTAGAACCAGTATGTCGTATTGAATTGGGACACAGCCTAAGTGTTTCGTGTTACGTAAAAAGTTTGACTTTTTAAAAAAGATTTCTTTGGTAGACCTTGAGTTACAGCTTGTCTAGACCGGAGGCATTTCAGTCGCGTTTTTAAGTCGTCTGTCTCACGCGCGTCTGACGAAACAGATTCACCTTTATTTTAATCAATACTTCTGTCAACACAGGCTGCGTGATGATTCGCCTTTTTCGTATGAACCCTACTTTTTGCTAAAAAAATCCCACAACATAATGTGTCACGTTTGTTAGACTACACCTGTTGCTGCTGATGATAATTCATAAGTGTCAAATATCTCAATGTACTGTTCACTATAGAGTGTTTATTATATAGGGAGAAGTGAATGAGTGAACAAGGGAGAAATATCAGATGCAGCTTAGTGACGATTCCCTCCAGCTGCTCGTCTGCTATATGATCGCTGATAGTGTTTTATATAGATTGTCTCTATGGGAGTCAGAGATGATTGTTTGATCAGAGGGCTTCTCTTAAATGAGCTTTTCTCATTTTATCTCCCTCACATACATTTATCTGTTCGATAGAGTCTAGATTAGGTTTAATCTCTGCGCGGTCTGTCGGGCCACTGCTCTTATTCTGTGGGTGGAGGGAAATTAAACGTCTGTGTTACTCAGTGTTGGGCACGGCCACGGACGTTATTTTTAGATCGGAGCATTGCTCACGTATCTCTGCCATATTGTATGATGTATTCTGCCTGGAGAAATACATCCGAACATGTTGACCTCCTCCAGCCACGAGGAAGTAATTGATGCTAAAAGATGCTGGCACTCTCTGGCCTCAAATGCAATCAAAACAGTTGTTCTGCTGCATTCGGATATATTAAAGTACAATTGGATAAACAGATTCATTCTCCATTCTCCAGTGTGCTGTCATAACTTTCCATTCACCTTATTTATGGCTCTAAATCAGCTACTCCATAATAATTTAAAAGGGGTTTTAACTAATCTAGAACCTTGATAAATCTACACTGGGAACTGCAACAATAACGAAACTAATCACCTCCTTCATGCTCTTGCTAGAAAAGCAACTATAAACTGTTTTGCTGTGTTATTTGTAGCTGAAATGTCCTGTGACTCAGAGAACTGCACCCATTGTTTAACATTTGAAATGTGGCAAAATGAAGTGTGAGTTTGCAAAGCCAGAGATTCATTGAGTTATTTGTATTGATCATAAATTCAATTAACTTCCTGCTGGTTTGATAATTGTTATCAAGCAGTAGGAATTATTGTTCTTCTGACATTTACACAGAAGCTGAGGCACAGAGTGATGATGATAATTATAAATCATGTTGCTTCCACTGTTTTCCAGGAGACAACAATAACTGAGATCAAGCAGAAGATCATGAAGATCCCAGACGCTAATGGCATCGTCATAGATGGATTCCCTCGAGACGTCGGACAGGCCTTGTCCTTTGAAGACCAGGTGAGTTTCTATCAGAAGATTTAAATTCATACTTGGTTGCTTGAGTCCACACTTAGGTATCTCCCATATACGTCACATTGGTGAGTTCTGAAAATACAGAGATTTTCCTTAGTCCAAATTTAAAGAGGACCCTTTGTCTTGTCTGCATCCCTTTCTTACCCTCTATAATTGTATTGTACGTGATAACAGCCACCATTAATGTGTTATTTAGACATAAACAACTGTATATGGAGCAGCTGGCTTTCACATTAAGTGCAGACTATGTGGGACAACATTAGAGCTCGCTCGAAGCAAACCCCAAGACCGCTGTTTTGGTGCTGGGTTTCGAGAGTGGTTTTTAACCCGAGTTAGATAACACCTTTCACACTTCTACCAAATGTGACAAACTCTCAAAGGAAACGGCCTCGGGTAAAGAAAACTCTCCAGTTGACCCAAGAGTGAAACCACCTTAAGTAGAGGCTAAGGAAAGACGGAGTGACGTGCAAAAAGTGCATAATTATTTTGTAGTCTAATTATAGCATCTTGAATCGAAATGGAGTTAACTATATATGGGACATTTAACTAGTATTTATCTCCCTATTCACTACACTAAAGATGTCTCAACCTGTGACCACCTGGAACACATGATGTTTTTTCTTTTGGCATCCAGACAAGTTTCAGAGTCACTGTGGTTATTTTGTGATGTAGACACAGCCACAGTTCTTATCTGTCTGTCCAACACACACAAAGAGCTATTCAAGTGGCACCTGCTAGAAACCAAAAATGTAAATGAGTTGGTCTCACACCACACACTGGAGCCAATATCTCTCAGGTCTTGTCTCCAGTAGCGTGAGATCTAAGGGTGGTAGCGTCGGTTGCTCTGTGGTTTGAGTCACACCGCCAGGGTTGGATGTATTTGATGTCATATGCTGCACAGCGTCTAGTGGTCACTGTCGGGGCATTTAGACTCTCTGACAACAAAATATTTAATCAGTTTATATAAAAAATTTTTGCCCCTAAATGAGCAATCTCCCAATTCTGACAAAGTTGAATTTAAACTAATTATAATAATATTTTTGCATCTATTTTGCATCGGTGTCAGTTGAACTGAAATTTGAATTCTCTTCACGTTTTGTGTTGGGAAATATAAACTGTTATAACAGCTACTGTGAACACGTCATGTTTGTGGAAACAGCCTCTGGATGGGAGTTTCCCAAGGCAGCTAGTGACTGACATTTGAGAGCCAGCATTGTTAGGAGACGCACTGTCAACTTTCGGGTGCGGTTGCGGTACTGACTGGAGAACACCATGGCCCTGTAGCCTACGAACACTTATATTTTTGTCCTTTTTCAACAAGTCTACGTAGCATTTGTTATGTACTCCTGGCAATTTAAGTTGTCTGTCCCTTTACTACATTCCACTCAGAAAAGTATAAGCTAGCAAGCTAGGCTAAATTTCTATTATTAAATTTACCTGAACTTATTATAAGAAGAAAAAGGTTCACTATTAGAGTTTCACTATCGCAGTTATAACTTACTGTAGAGGCAGTTTTAGTTCAGCTCTAATTTAGCAACATAAATTTCCCCACATGGATCCCTGAAGCAAAATTTTGGCACCAGTGTCTGCAGCCTGCAGTGGGTCCATTAGGAGTTTTTAACATAAAAGTGTTTCAGAGGGCCTTTTTTCAAAGATACTCACTGGTGGTATTTGGGTAATATTTTATTCTCTCATTGATAGACTATACGCCATTATGGACTAGACACTGGAGTGTAATATTTCTTGTCGGCATTGACCTTGAGCTCACACCGTTTCAGCTGCTGCTATTGCTAATCAGCTATTCAACAGTGAAACACTGGTTTCTCATTTTGCTGCTCAGTCACTGCTCAGTGTTCCTGAAATGAACACCAAGTGGCACACTGAGCAAGGACTCACTCAGCGCTGGACTTTATGTTGTCAAGCACCTGTCCTTCTAGTGTCCTAGTGTCCTTGAGCAAGACTTGAAATATCTAGCAGCTGTCGTTCTGGATGTATTGATTCGTTTCCTGAGGATCAATAAAGCATTGCCTGCCAGTTTTGTAAGACATTTTCTATGAAGAGTCACGAAACCCAATGAAAACATCTGTGTAAATTAGCAATGCAAGGATGATAAAAGGCTGTTGTGCAAATGTTATTCTGACAACATAGAAGCTATGATACAGAATATATTGTATAGCAGTGTTTTTGTCTAAGATGGAGCCCCCCCAATGGAAATGTATCCTTTACCAATTGAGTGGCCAATTGTGTGACACAAAGATCGATTGCTTTTAGAAGGATTGATTCTCTTTATCACATTTAAACTCACTTAAAGCTGGAGTAGACAGAATCTGTGCAACCTCGGCAAAACCTTCCGCCTCTCTCTCTGCTGCCTCGTATCACTCCGCTAAGCCCCTCCCACCAAACCAACAACTTCGACCGGCAGCAGAAGGAGTCGGTTCCCCAGTGAAACTGTATCCCTTGTAGGGCTCGCTCTACACGGCGTGAGCCTTACCGAGACCGCGGTCCCTCCCGCCGTGACTTGTTTTTTCAAAGACGCCCCTCCAGCGCTTCGCGGCCGCAGAGCAGAGCGCCCCAGGCTTCAGAGGCAGCTGCAACGCCGTCCAGCAGCGGGAAGAGAGGCTAGTACACCACACACACACCACTGTCCCCCGTCAAAAGTTATTCCCCACTGTTTGTCATCATGCCTCTTTGCCACTCGAGCGCCATGGCATTGAACGTAATGAGCCTGAAGCTCCGTGTGGAGCCGGGACGTGTTGTTTTGTACTATACACCGCTGTAGGCAAATGAGGTGTTGGACATTTATCACAAGTTTCAGGATTTTCTGCAGGATTTTCCTCCACTGAATCAGGTTTTCACAGTCTGAAGGGATTTGTACACACATCTGCTCTTGTAGCTTAGCCAATACGAACACCCCGTCTCTCTGAAATAACCTGAGATAGGCTAAAGTCTCCCGTCACGGGATAGATTTTCTGAAGCCTGAAAACAGAGCTAAGAGGGGGGGCTGAAGTAGAGGTCTGCTCTCAGACCACTTGAATTACAATATGCTGCACGGTTAATATGGCATTTTTGGCATTTTGGCATTTTTGCCCAAAAGAAAGCTGCCTACCCCAGCTTTAACATTTATCAACTTTTAATTGAGCACTCAATGACTTTTTGAATGCTTGGGGAATGGGTTGGGCTCTATCTGGGTCTGTGCAAGTAAAGCCTGACTTAATAATCTGGTCATTTTAGCTGCATTACAGGGAACAAGGGAGAAGGACATCACAGTCTCAAGTCCCATTTGGACAGAATTAATATTCCAGGAGGAGGTGAATATTTTCCCTGCTCCAGATTAACTAAAGTCATTGTTCCAGGTGGTGGTTCAGCTGTTGTCAAATTACAGCCGGTGGTTCTTAAATCCAACTTTTTTTCCCTGAACTGAGGCTGTAACATAATCTCAGTGCTTCCTGTCTCGCTGTATAGCACTGCCCGCAAGCTCCATAAATCATGGTAAATATGGTTCAGTTTAGGCCACTTAAAAGGATTTTGCTTGTAAAAATGGTTTCTGAAAAATTCAGTGATTGGTAATCTTGGCATAAAATTGTCACAAATATTGAGGGGATTGGTTGAATTTGCGTTAATTCTGGCAATAACAAGGTGAAATCCTGGAGAGACTAATACTTATCCATGTGTTTGTCCATTGATGTGTCTGGCCAAAAGGTTTTCTGGGCCTCCAGGCATAACATGATATGCACTTCTATTTATAGCCACTATGCCAAACTTGCTGCACAGAGCTTGTTCGATCCCTTCTGTAGTGGGCGTGTCCATCGACGGCCATGTGTTTTGTCAATGTGTCACTTAAGGAAGCACTGAAGTAGAGCATGAATGTAAATATCAAACAGCAGTACAGTCTACAAACTGCGGCTCCCCGTCGGCACTGAATGGTGATTAAATGTGTGTTTGTGGAGCTCCTGCAGGGGAAACCAGATGGGGCTCTTCTGGAGGTGCTGTTTAGTGAAGATGGCATGGCACTTTATTTCATTGCCTTTCCAGTTAACACATGTAAATGGCTTTTTAATGTATGCAGCCATGGGCAATCAGCTGGCTGCATAGAGCCTGTCTGCTCCAGTCAGTTATGTTAACAAACGGCGCAAAAGGCAATCTGTCTCTCGTATCGTGTTTCTGATTCCTTATTTTACACCAATTACTGAGTGTGTCACACAAATATAGACAAGTGCACACAACCTCACACAGATCTGTACATACATACAGTAAATATATGAAAGTGCATGCACATACATGCCCATGAATAAAGTCACACAGACATATTTACACACGTACATTAGCACACATGGAAGCATATATATAAGTATATGCACAAAGAGAAACACACTCATACTATGCATAGACATCTAGACAAATAAGACACAAGCTCACACAAGCGCATGCACACACACGTGCAAATCCACTGAAGAAAACAGTTTCATTGTAAAATTAAGTCTTTTTGCTTTCAGTGACATTCATTCAGTCCCGGCGGGCTACCAACTAAGTTTTTAGTGCCACATCCAAAAAATGTGCTTTGGGGATCTCTCTTCAGTGGCTGTAGTTAAGGTTTTAATTGCCTTGTTGACTTTGCATTTTATGTTTTATGAATGAATCGGGATGAGTCATATTCTGAGTCATGGTTTAAACAATTGAGTCAGAATCATTCACCGCTATGATACGATATGATGGAGACTTGCATTACCGCTCCTGCAATAACATGCTGTTTTCTTTGTGCATATTTATTTACTTTTGCGGCAACGTTTTTGTAAATTGATCTTGAAATTGGTTTTGTTCAACTGAACTGTGTGGTGGGTCTATCTATCTTAACAAGGTTATTTCTTTTAGATTACAAATTAGCATTAATTTCCTCCACATTTGTGTTTTTTTTTCATTTTTTATTAGCCTTCTACTGAATCCTCCATACCTGATCTATCGCACAGCAAACTGTTACAGGCATAGTGTATGGATTCTTTAGCTCACACTAACCACTGTGGATGACTTATCCTCTCTCATGTCTTTGTTATACTCTCCTGTCTCTCCGGTAAGTGTACATGCTCTCCCTCTTTTTGTGAAGAGGCCAAGTCTCGACATAATGAGAGCTCGTAATGTGGTTGCTGCTGTCTCCCAGTCCACCTCGTCTGACAGCAGGTTCCACTTAGTACATGTTCCCTGTCTGAAAGCTGCACGAGGAAACCAAACAAAGAAACAAGATGACATATGTGGCTGGCTCATGTACAGAGAGAGGGATTTCTAACAATCAATCACGCACTGCCCCTCATTGATAGAGCTCACAATTGAGCTATTACTATGGTTATTATCAGCCATTCCAGCTGTTTCAAACATGGAGCAGATTAAATGTGTTTAAACATAACTTCCCTCTGCGTCTCCACTTCAGCTGAGGCTGTAAATAGAAAATAGTTAGTCAGTTAGTGACTAACTCACTATCAGGCGTTTCCACATTCAAGGAGCCTGGAAGTCTCCTAATTAAAATGATGTCCCATCTCTCATCTTATAATTTGGTAAATAACATTTCGTGATAGATAACCACAGAAATTTGATTCAGCTGAATAGATGTTTTTATTGTCACAATGTTATTTAAATTGACGCATAAAAGGATTGCTAAAAGGGTTGATGACAGTTTGCAAATGGTCCCCCGGGTTAGATAAGGACCCGAGGAAGTAAACTGGAGATGAAATCACGTAGATAACACATTGTATACAGTTGTGTTTATAACCGTGTCCCGGCAACCGCTCAAATACAGCTCATATAGTCACTGATGATTGGACGGGAGCTGATGATCGCTCAGCCAATAATGCACAGATGCAGCAGCCCTGGGATTTACAATAGAATTAAGTGACACCTGGTTATTGAAGAGCCTTTCGTGCAGCTCAGGAGCAAAGAGAAAATAACAGTGGTATGCTTTGACAAATGAGGTGCCAAGACCTTGGTGTGTAGTCGGGGATGAAATCACATGTGGCATTGATTGAGTCCAGATCTCAAATTGTCAGCTTCCAGTTTATTGGTTTTAGGCTACATAGGCTACAGGTTGCCCTACCTTATTGGTGAAGGTAGTTGGTAGCCTGAAAGGAATACCTGCAGATACTACTCAGGGCTTAAAAAAGGAACTGTCAACGTCATTTTCTAGCTTAACGTAGAGACTGGAAGCAGGTTGAAACAGCTAGTTCTCTAAAAAGTTCAAATACATGTCAACATGCAACTCTAAAGCTCACTAATTAACATGCTGTATCTCGTTTCTTTTATCTGTACAGAAACCAAAATATAAAAATGACAAGTTATGCTTTTAAAGGAAGTTATGTGCTGTAGCTATTTCTTGGCGATCAGCGTAACACAAATAGTCACAGCCTGTAATTTCCTCTAATACTACAATTTGTCATTTTTAGAGGTGCTGGTAAATGTAATTTTGAACTTTGGACAGAGCTAAGCTAAGCTAATCGCCTCCTGGCTGTAGCTACGCACACAGACAGAGTGGTATTGATCTTCTCACTTCAGAAGAGAAAGTGAATTATCTCTCAAAAGGTTGTTCCTCAAAGGTCAAAGGTTTTGTTCATCTCAGTACTGCCTTTCATTCATTTCATTTCAAATTAATTTCAGGCCTAGGCCAAGAAATGAATAGTTCCCAGTTGCTAAGAAACATCTTTACATATTTATCTGAACAAGTTCTTCTCTAATTCTAACTCCAATCTTCTGTCATATCAGGACAAAATTAAATCTCCTGCAAATCCATGTTATCTACACCTGGTAATGTCAAATAAGATGCCTTGGTGGTTTCTTTGTAGGAACAGAAAATCTGTTACCTAAACGAAGTGTTAGGATTTGGAAAGTGAGAGTGTTTAGGTAGTCAGGTACAAGTACAATACTGTGATTATATGTACATGCTGATGTATTCTCCTATATAATAATGAATGTATGGTCAGCGACAAATGTTGGATAATTCTATATAAAGAAGGTTAAACACAGAAACCAGTGAAGTACAGGTTATTTTTGAGTCAATATTTAGATTTTCTAGGGTTTATTTAAACTATACACTTAGTTATGGCTGCAATTCATTATTTTAATTATTGATTAATCTGCCAAATACTAAATCAATTCATCATTTGGTGTATAAAAAACGACCATTACAAGTTCCCAGAGCCCAAGGTGATATCGTTCAATTGCTTATTTTGTCCTAACAACCATTTGAAACCCAAAGATATTCAGCAAGTTTTTGGCATTTTTGTGTAGGAAAATGGCTTAAGAGATGAATAGATTATCAAACTCTACACTACAGACCGATGTAATTTCTACTGGACAGGCACTAAACAACTGCACCTGAATATACAAAAAATGCCGGATAGTCTTTGTCCAAGCGAACCTGTCATGCTACTGTTAAAACATCCCAGTGGGGCGTCTGAAGACTCGACTCAAAGCTCTTCTCTTCAGACACTTCAGACTTGAACTCTTAACAGAGAAACGAAAAAGAAGGAAGGCTGAGACAGTGAAAGAGAGGCCGCTGTGATTAAAGACGAAGGGCTGAGACGGATGGAGAGGGATAGAAAACAATACACTCGGCTACAAAGTCACAGAGAGTCTGGAAACCTCATCTGAAAGACAGGGAGTTTGGATTCCTGGGAAGGGAATTTAGTGCTGACACCACAGATTTAAAACAGTTTTATATCTATGGTTGATACAGTGTGTGGACACTAAGAGACTAAAAAACAATCGGACACGTTACTAGTTGTTGACAACATGGTTTTGGTGTAACTGTCATATAGTTAACATTAACATTAGTTCAGGAGCGTATTCTGTCACCAGCAGTTGGTTTCAGTTGAACATTCCGTTGCTAGTAGCAACCACTGCTGGCAAAGTTCCGTAGCAGTTTAACTGACATTGTTACATCCGCCATTTTGTCAGATTTGTGACCAAAATATTGATTTTATCTGCTCCCCAGCATCGTCTGTAGGTAGTCTTTTTTTTACATTTGTTACTTTAGTTTTCCTGCGATCTGTTTAACCTAGCTAACCAAGCTAGCCGTTATACTAGCTAGCTGTCTGAGGGTAATGTGTTACTAATACAACATTCTAGTTCATTTAATGTTGGGCTTACTGTTATGTATTTTACTCTTTTTACTTTTACTCTATGACCTATATGTTTTACTAGATGAATTAATGTGTTGTACTTCTCATGGGGATTTGGCCAACTGCTGTCTTTAACCTTTATACAGACATACGGTAGCTGTGCAACTAACATGCATAATGAGAGCAGAAGAAAGTTATTTCTGATGTGTCCTCAGGCTGCACTTTGTATTTGATGGCATTACAGGGTGAAAAAAAACAGCAACACCTTCCATAAGATGAAATTAAATATACAGTATCAACACCAAAAATGACAGCCATTACATTATCATAAAGTTGCAGCAACACCTGTCTTTTGAAATCTCAGCTCAATGGGGCGGCAGGGCTATTGCATTGGATTATTCTATTTTATACACACTACTGTTTTTGTGTCTTCACCCTGTGTTTTGTAGGGTTAAACCAATGTATCAGGCTGACGCACATCATCTTATTCCCGCTCAAAGGGGCTGCTTTGCAACCCATAAAACTCACAGTTTCACAGGAGAGTTTTAGTGCCCTGCGACAGCCTGAATTACAGTTTCAGATTCTTTTTCGACATGCCAGTTTTTGAGAAAGTTCTTGCTATGTTTTGAGACTTTTTGTATGAAAGCGGTCAAGCTTAAATATAGAGAATTTAAGCACAAACCATTCCCTCTGAGGAGCTTCAGTCCACAAAATAAATGACTTTCAGACAGACTCGGTGCTGCTTTAAGCATCATATAGTTAATATTCTGGAAGGTTCTGTGCTTTATATTGGATCCCATATTCCCAGAGCAGTGTGAGCTCTGGGGAGGCCGATCCTGCTGCTACTTTGCCCTTTACAACATCACAGCAGCCACCACGACCATCCTGCTCCTCTTTATAGCTGCCCGGAGTATATCCCTTCATCCTCCCCTCTAGCCTTTTTACCTCCACTCCTATCGACTATGGAGGTGTTGGCCTATCTATTCATCCCTGTCAATCCACCTGTGTGGGTGTCTAAATCCACAACACACACGTGTATCTATCAATTTTGGTAATTGTTCAGCAAAGGAAGAAGGAAAAATACCAAACATGCACTGGTTACTGCCACTCAAATGTCAGGATTTGCCGCTTTTCTCAGTTTTATATCATTGTAAATGAAATACCTTTGGGTTTTGGACTGTTAGTTGGACAAAACAAGCAATGTTCACTTTTGTGTGACATTTTATTGACAGATCAATAAAAAAAACCTACACAGTAATTGATCATGAAAATAGCTGTGAGACAATTGGCCAAAGGTTGTGACTGGTCATCAATCAGTTTGTTTCTTGTAGCTGTCATCTTGTCATGTAATTACTCATCCATCATGGCGGTTATAACAAAGAGGACAAAACAGCAAAACAGAGCAGCAGCCACTTTGCTGTACTGCTGCATGTTCAGTTTGGATGCCATAACTCTCTCTGCACATTCCTCTCTAACATCAGAGAGAAATAATTATGATTTCAGAAGAATTAATTACTGCATATTGCAAGCGCGCATGGCTTCATCCACCTCCTCCTGCGAGACTGACATTTCTGGAGGCTTGAGGGGAAGTTGCAAATACAGTAATGTTATGTAATTCTTCTTTTAGCACGCTTACAAAGCTCTCATGCTTTTGTTTTCACTCCTTTCATTTTCTGTGAAGTTGCACCCAGATACATATCCGCTAAGAATAAGCGAGAAGTGTGTGAAGGCGACATTTACAAAATCTGTGCAGGTTACAGTTGAAGATTGAGGTTCGTCCTTTATTAGCATCGCAGATGAAAGCCTTTCTGGTCACTTTGGGACAAGATTCATGGATCTTGGACCACCCAGGTTCAACTAAAACAACCTCAATATGGGATAAAAGCAGGGATTAGTGGTTAAAGGGAAAATCTTTTAATGGAAAGAACACTGTTTTGGTCCCAGTGACAGCCTAGAAAGTTGTTGAAGAGCCGAAATGATCAGTCGATTATTTAACTAGTTGATCAACAGAAAATAAATCTGCAACTGTTTTTATAATCAATTAATTGTTACCTAGTTCCAACTTCTCAATTGTAAGGATAGGCTGCTTTTCTTTGTCTTATGTTATAGTAAATTGAAAATCTTTGGGGTTTTGTCTGTTGGTTGGACAATAAAAGCAATTTGAAGATGTCACCTTGGGCAGCTGATGGGCAGCTTTCACAATTGTCTAATATTTTATGGACCAAACAATTAACTGAGAAAAGAATCTGCAGATTAATCGATAATGAAAATAACTGTTACAGTCGTACACTGAACCCAGCTGCCTGCTCACAGATAAAAATGTTTATATGAGTCCAAGTATGTGTGGAGAAATGTATCTCAATTACGTGTTTGTTTTAGTTCTGTTTGTTTGGACAAGTAAGATTAATGCCGTTCAAACCTGACTGAGACGTCTGAATGTCTGTTGTTCATCATGAGAACTGCTGCATGGCTGGATGGATAGAGAGGAAACAATCCCAGAACGCTGCGGTTTATGGAGACAGATGGAGACGTCTGATAGTCAGCAGCTCCATGTGTTTAGAAAGGTAGAAGCAGAACGAAACATTAGTCAAACAGCAAACCCTGATGCCCGTAATCAGCCGTTTCTTTATGTACCCAAGTCTTAACTGGTATGAATGAGAACAATCTCAGGAAAGAAACCGTCATGATTAACTAAAGTTTGAACAGCTGGAATAAGATTGCTCTATAAACAGGGTTTAATCTCTTATCTATAAACTTGGTAGATAAAGGTTTACATAGTGGTTCAGACCAAACAAAATATGAGTGAATGTGTCAGATGAATACCTTAAATGTTAAAAAAGTATACTATATTTCGTAAGTGACAGTATCATAGTGACAGTATGATCTAGATTTTACATTTTGCTTGGTAAAGGGTGTTCACCTTCCTCTGCAGCACAACAGGAAGCCACATTTCAGCATTTCAGCAATTCTCTGCCATCAGTTTATTGCTTTTTATTTCTTTGATCGGGTGCATTTAGCAAAACATCCCTAAAAGGGTATTAGGCTGTCGTGTTTGGCACAGCGATCAGGTCAACATCTGCCTGCTGCTTATGCACCTTTTTTAGGACTTTTGTGTGTGTGTGTGTTAAAGAGGAAGCCTACCACATGCTTCCTGGCCTTTAAGCAGGACCAATAGTATCAGCGACAGAACTGCCGGCATTAAAACCATTTCTGAAAATAGATGCTCCTATGTGATGTGACGATGATACATTTCTGGAGACATTTTAATGATCATTAATCCAATAACGCTTTCTCATTACAAAACAACTGCAGCGTCCAACTGCTGCTCCACATTAACGGTACAACCTGAGGAAAAAAGAAAAAAAAAACGAGGGCACAAACGTGGTCGCCATGGAAACGGAAACTTTGATTTGCAGAAATCAAAACCGTTGCCGGAGTGGCGTGCGCCTCCATAAACAACACCATTGGAGCTATTTTTGGCTCTGGCTGTGCCACAGATAAAATGCAGACTCTGGAGTGTTCGTCGTGTGCATTTCATCTAACAAAGGAACAAAACAAACAACCAAGTATGAATAGTAATAGACCACTCTTGATGCCTTTTATGAAGGAAAGTTCCCCGGTGGTGGTGAGCTGGGTGACCAGTTGTCAGGTTCAATATGAGGAGAGTATTTAACACTCTACCCTCTTTATAAATCGACTGGAGGTACCTCACTTTAATAGGTCAGAACCATAGAAACCAAGTTATTTCCCTTTGATGCTGCTTTGTATTAGATAGATAACCGCATGTTTCAGATCTTTAAATATCCAGCGCACACGTCAGCCTGTTTAGTTTATGTACTCGTTGGTTACTAAGGAATGTTTTTGTGTATTTGGACTTAGTGAAACAAACTGTTGTTGCCTGACCTTTTCCTTTAAATTAGAATAGATTTTTTTTATTTGCTTGCTATTACATCTTGGCAACAGTCACCGTAGACCTGTCGTAGTTATTATCATCATCATCTCCTGATGGCAGTAATTTGAGCTGAACAATATAACTTTGCTAATCGAGCTTCTCTAACATGGTACAGTGCAGGAAACAAAATGCTTGATTGCATATTATCTTTTGAAAGTAAATTAAAGCTGCACTTATCAATATTCTTATAATAACAATGGATCGAATGACTATGTGCAATGTGAAGGGAGTTGCTCGTAGTGACAAACACACAGCTAATTATCACCTGACTGCAGTTCCTCTCAGCTCTATGGAGTGTTTTAGCGTTTGGGTCCGACACACAACCACTGTTTTGATTAAGTCTCACCGCTCTCGTCAGCATTGATTCAACCAGCAAAAGCTCTAAAAACCCACTGTACACTATCTGCTCTGCAACAGCAGACAGACACAGTTAGCTGCTAGCTGGTGAACATAGTGGAGCATTTAGCAGCTAAAGAGCCAGATATTTCCCTCAGGAGTTGGTGGAGACCAAAAACAGAGCTAAAAGAAGAGTGAATATTGGACTTTCATTCATCAGATTGACAGAAACATGACTTCAAATGAATGCTAATGTTAACTGCTGAATGTGTAAACAAGCAGATAATATGGCAGATGTTGTGTTTACAGCTTGTTACGCTGCCCCCCAGGTGGCCAAAAATAATAATTATTGCAGCTTTAAGGTTTTATTTCTACCTGGATTATTTTTACAGACAGTTGGTCTTAATTGTTTTGGAATAAGCTGCAAATATATGTGCAGCAGAACAGAAAGTAAAACACAACATAAAGGTGAAGCATTATATTTGAGTGATGAGTAATAGCAGCGTTATTCACACATACGGACAATATGAGGGAATGCTGCGTCTTGAGCTGTCGAATTGTCATAACTGGCTCCTCTTCACGCCTGATCTCTAAATAGAAAACTGCCGTCACAGTTACTGAAAAGGCTGCATGTGTGATCGCACCTATAATGTCATTTGCTGTTACTCATGTTACAAAAAAAGAAAAACCGACTTTCAAATTATTTCCTGTGATCGTCTACAGTCTCCTCTTCTGTTTGTCAAACACAGTAAGGCGGCTAAAACAAAGAAAATCTGTCCATGTGTGGCAGGTAATAACGTTCTCATCTCCTGTTGGGAACGTACAGTATCATTCTGTTTGACTCATATCCCACCTGTATTAAAATTGCATCAACAGTGAAGCAGCTGCAGGCTATTTTCATGGCTACAGTCTTAAATTTTCATGGCACTGATTCAATCCAGTGAAATCCAGGTGGTGGACTTCAAAATTCAAAAACTGCTGTAAAAAAAAAAAAAAGAAAAGATATCTAATCTTTTCAGACCTTACTGAGAGTGAAGTGTGTATTGAAGTTTTGACATTTTTACCTGAATGCATTGAATTTAAAAATGAGACTGACCCCGAGCTGGTTCTCTGGTTCCCCAGTTTGCAGCTCACATTGTGAACATCACGGTTCATCTGAGTGGTATTAGGACCAGCTGTACTGTTTCACACGTCTTCTCTCTCCTGGTAGATCTGCACTCCTGACCTGGTTGTGTTCCTGGCCTGCACCAACCACCGTTTGAAGGAGAGGCTGCAGAAACGAGCCGAGCAGCAGGGACGACCGGACGACAACCCCAAGGCCATCGACCGCCGCCTCACCAACTTCAAACAAAACACCATTCCTCTGGTCAAATACTTCCAGGAGAGGGGCCTTATTGTTACGGTAAGGTGTTTTTCTAAAGCAGCCCATTATGTGTATAAATTGGATTCATATTGGGTGATTCTGCGGTTGGGGTAATGGAGGGTAATGGACTTCACTTGTATTGCTCAACCTTAATGGTGCCCAAAGAGAACCTATTCACCCATTCACACACAGATTCACACACTGATGACAATGCAAGGTGCTGGCCTCCATCGGGACTAAGGGGCAACTTAGGTTCAGTGTCTTGCCCAAGGACACTTCAACATGTGGCCAGGAGGAGCCGGGGATCCAACCGGCAACCCCGGGATTAATGGAAGACCCGCTCTACCTCCTGAGCCACGGCCGCCCTTGGAAGTTAGCTTTTGTGCCATAGACCACGTTAACCTCCTGGCACAGACAAACAGTTATGCTATGATCATGTCATGTGAGATGACCATGTTTGCCATTACCACATTTGTTCCCAAACCAATGGGTCATCCTGTCAGCCTAGTGGTTAATACCATTTAACTGCAACATCCCCGATCCAGTTCTAGTCTGGGACCTTTATTGCATATCTAACCCCTCTCTCTTTCCCCTTGTTTCCTCTCTGTCTCTAAACTATCAACTGTTTAGTGAAGGTGAAAATCCCCCCACAATTAATCTGTAAAAAACATTGGCAGTCAATGATAAAAAAAAAAAAAAATGTAATTTAATGTATAATCTGCAGTTTTGCAGAATCGTTCAGTATTGGCATTCTGTCTGATCGTAGCGTCATTGGTTTGTTTGCATACTTAGAGGTGTGTGCATCGTAATCATGGTAACATAACCAAAGATATTCAGATATTCCTAACACACACACCCAAAAGGCAGCAGCAGGTGTGCGCAGGCAAAGTGAAGATGGTTTCCAAACTGTATCTGTTTAGCTCCTGATTGTTTTGCGATGTTGGAACAGAGGACCAAGTGTTAATTGGACACCACTGGGATCTTCATTACATTGTGTGGTTTGGTGCAGAGGGGCATCGAGTTACTCATGGTATGTGTGAGGCAGGTGCTAATAGAGCTATTGGCTCCCGCAGCCAACAGGAAGCGGCTGCCCACTCTTCTTGTGGGAGTCTTATTGATCTGTCTGAGTCTCAGCACAGCGTCATCCTCCTCACACCAGAGGGAATACTGAATAACTCCTCCAAGAAAGAGATTTTGTTTGCAAGCTTTTAGATTGTTGTCTGGGGGCGTCTTAAAATCAAAAGCTGGATAATCTCCAGTGGCTCTCACATTAACGTTAGAAAGAATGAGAATGTAATCAGACGCCCTCAAGAAAAGTCAGATCCTGTAGTTTATGTCAGAGCTAGCTCCGGCTCTTTAGCTTCCTGTGGTTGATGCTGAAAGAGTTAAAGTGGAAAATGCCAGTGAAGCGAACAACACTTAATGAGTCTGGGACTCCAGATGCATTGTAATCAAATCTGTGTCTGTATTTTTATTGCAAAAACTTATATTTTCTCCAGTGTGATATCTTTTCCAATTTCTTTTGGAATATTGCCTTTTTGATATTCTGCTTATTGCGTTCTCCCTCTTTCCCATGCTCTTTTGTTTCTTTCCAGTTCATGAATCTCATTTCTGTATATGCTATATATATGCAGTGTTTTCCTGCTGTTCATTCATGCACCTATTTTCTATACACACTTGTTAGAGCCTCTACCAGCATGCACTGGGCAAGATGCTGCGTACATTTTCAATAGTTTGTACTCTTCTTGTCTGGACAGTTTCTGATTTAAATAATTTTAAGCACAGTTCTTGTGTGTTCAGACAACTAACAATTATTTTGATTATCAATTATTATGACATTTATATTATCGATTAATCAATTCATCGTTTTGTCCATAAAATGTCAGAAAATCACGAAAAATGTCCATCACACGGGAGCAAAGGCGGAAGTCCGGTTAGCCACGTCACATACTAACGTACTTATTTTAACCCAAACCATGATCTTTTCCTAAACCTAACCAAACTGCAACCGTTCCAACATTAACCACATGTTCATTATTGTTACCATGACGACGAAGGGCCCGTACGCCCATAGTTTGGAGAGTCTCCTGCCACCGGTAGGGGCGCTAATTTAGGAAACGCTCCTGTGGGTCGTATTACGGTCGGGCCACACCGCCGAACCGAGCAGCGCGTGTGCGTCACGAAACCTCTTGCTTTTCATTTCGCTGCCCATGTTATCAGGTTAGAGCAGCCACACAGCCCGTGCGTCTCAGGCACATCTCACGCGTGTCTTCAGTGCAGCTCATAGCGTGTGGTTCTCAGCAAAAATACACAGTGATACGTCATATTGACATCAAACCAGCGACAGTACACCTTTCAGTTTCAGTTTAATTACCGATATCTGTAGAATGTCACAAACGTGAAAAAAAATAATCTAAAACTTTTTTTAACTCCCCAGTTACAATTGAGCACAAGCCTCTTAACCTTTCCCTGTGTAAACTAAATATAAAGGAAATGTATTATGAAATTAAATGAAACATTCTATTATTGATGGCCATTATCACAGGCAAACTCAATGTAGAAAGATGGAGCTGGCAGCAGCAGCGCCGCAGCAGGACACCACACACCTGCGAGGCGCAGCAGTTCAGCGAGGCAGCCGTCACGCGCTGCTCAGGTCGGCGGTTTGGCCCGGCCGTTAGAGGTTAGGAACAAGCGACCTATGTAGTCGTATGGGTTGGAGGACATGTTGACACAGAGCTGTAAATCATATATCAGTTGACTTATTACATCTGCCACAAACAACAGAAATAGCATTTAAAGCTCCTAAACCAACCAAGATCCCTTACAGGTGTAGTGTCCCTTTGCAATTTGACATGTGTTTTTGTGAAAACACCTTGGTTGTAGTCAATTTCCTCTCCTTCCGTACCTGTGAATGAAAGAAGTCTGCAGTCCTCCCCCGACTGATTTGAACATTTTGAGAGCTTATCGATGGGTGGTCCCTCTTGTGAATTGTTGTCTGTCACCACTCTCTTTGTACTGCTTCATCGTCAACAGGCATGCCATGGCGAGCCTCAGACACACCGGCTGTCTCTTGCTCGTCAAATCATCTTGGAAATCAGGTTGGCACAGTCTGGAGTGCTCTTAAAAACGACTTCCTTACAATTGATGTCCACGCCGAACGCTTGGGCAGTTGTTGTTCTTTATAGAGATAAAATCACAAGAGCTTGTCTTTTCACACCTTCAGCTCTTGAGCTGCAGAACAAGACGTCGCTTTATTACACATTTAATCCCACAGAATTTATGCGTATCGTGTTTGTTCCCTTGAAATGTTCTGATATACCCTTTATCTAAATAACCCAGTATGCTCTTTCTAACTAAAAACTCCAATCTGTTCTGGTGACGTTCCGGCAGACCACGAAGCATGATCTTTATCCACATGAAACTGGTATGATCGGACTTAAGTCTGTGTACCACAAGCACAAATTCCTTAAATGACGGACATGCAGTCATGCAATTCCTAAAAGTTACATAAATGTCTGTGCATAGATTGCAACATCGAGGTGCTGTCGCAGAAGGTAGTAATCCTGAAGACAGGACAGATTAACACTGTGGTTCATTAAAGGATGAAAGCATACAGCTGTGTAATGGATTATTAGTCATAAGAATTTACAGAATAGAGCTCCCTTGGCTTCTTGTTTAATTTTCTGTCCATTTATAGTTGATTCCCGGATTTGTCCATCTGTGCTTTGTGATGATGATGAATGAATGACCTTGTGTTTCTCGTATAAATGACATTTAAGAAATCAGCTCACTGAAGAAAGCCAACGGTCACCATGTTACTTGCATGTAAGTAGATGAAAACATCAAAAAATTGTCAAACTTCCCACTGACGTCTTCAAATGTCTTGTTTTGTTCGACCAAAACCCAAAGAAAGAAAATCAGCAAATCCTTTCATTTGAAAAGCTAGAATCAGACAATGTTTGACAATTTTTTAAACTTTTTTTTCTTGAAAAATGACTGAAGCGATTAATCGATTATCAAAATAGTTGCTAATTGACCAGTCGATTAATGGACTAATCACTACAGCTCACCATGTAAGCGCACTGTTTCAGTGGCAGATGGTAAAATGACAGAAACATGGACAAGTAGCAGCATCCTCTTTGTAAAAGGCAGCACATTTATGGGAAATGTGGTTTTCATTAGAAACAACAACACTGCAACTTTATACAGCAGAGGCTCTTTGTCTCAGGTGTCAGTGACATAGTGATGTTGAGTGCTGCACATAACATTTTCAGCTTTTCACTCAGAGAAACGTGCATGCCATTATAATATAGTGCAGTGTATGAACTTTCTTCCACTTTTATTTCATTCATATTAATCTGTTCTCTAAACAGCAACTAACTGTCCTCTAATGAACTGAAACAAAACCCAAAAATTCTTTGTAACATTTGTGAGCAGTATTTGGTTTCCATCTTATCTGAGCACAATCTTAAAGAAGTTCCTCCTGCTCTTCAGTAATTATCCCAGGAAGGACTCAATAGTTTTCTTGATTAATGAATGCAATAACCTCCGAGGCTTAATTGCTTTCGCTCGCCAAAAGGCTTTTGTGTGAAAGTAATCCTTTCATTTTAAATGTCAGGTCCAGTATAGGAAGGCATAACTCTATAAAAGAACAATCGCAATGACTCATTACTCCACATCATCGACGCTGAATTGGAATGACTGAATTGTCGTTACACATGTCTACGAGTCTATTAATTCTCAGTGTTTTGTTGAATTAACTCGTCCTATTTCTGTCATTGTCAAAGAAAGTTTTGGCGCCTCTGACGTACGATTGCTCAGCGTTTTTTATTTTTGAGCTGCTGTCAGTTTTCTGTAAATAGTTTGGGGATTTGAGATCATCTGAAATATGACATTTAGATTTTTGTGTAAAAAGTGACAACGATGTGTGAATGAAGCTTTTTTTTTTTCATGTAGGATGACTCAACTTATCAAACACACACACACACACACACACACAACTCCACATTGAAGCCTAACCGGAAATTGCAGCGGGGTGAGATAATAGTTTGTTGTGGCCTCAATCGAAGCCGTCCTGTCATTCTAGGAAAAAGGACCAATCTAATTAACAATTCCCTGAGTGAGTTCAGCTCCAGCTTCCTTCCCACATGCTGCTAGGTGCCACGCAGATATAAACATACAAAAGACACCTCGCTCCGTCTTTCTGGGTCTCTTATCTCCCCAGGGATGGTTACAAGGTATTTGTTCATTATTCCTAAAATATAAATGAGATACAGGCTTTGTAACTAATCAGTAAAATTATGAAGAACTGTCTTCTGAATTTGAAAATAAGACTGAAAACCTGAAATTGGTATTGGAGGTCTTTTTATCTATTTATATGTATTATATTTAGATCTTTTTTGTGTCTCTTCTGTTTTGTCCATCCTCTTCAGAGAGCAACAAATTTGAGCTTTAAGTAACATCAAAAGAACTTGACATATGCTGTTGTGATGTGCCGGGGGAGCTATAAGAAACACTTTTCCAAGTTGTTTCTGCTCTTGAAGAACTTCACATGGATTAATTCAGGTGATCAAAGGGAAGACAGTGAATGCACCAGACATCTTCCTGAAAAGAGTTGCAAAGTCCAAAAGGAGCTGCAGGTTTAAGTCGTTTAAGACTCCCTCTCTGATCCATCTGCTTCCTTTAATCTACGTCTCCTTCTCTGAGATCTTCAGATAGCAGATGAGAGCTTTTACCTCGCTTCACTTTATCAGTGGACTTCATAAAAAGATGCATTTATTTATACTTTATCAGCACATGAAGGCAAAACAATTCTTTGGATGAGACATTTTTTTTGACAAAAGCATGTACTTAAGTTCTGTCCTCTGTAGGGTTGCACCCATTGATTATAATAGACTATTAACGGCTGAAGACATGATTGCCAATTGCTGTTGTCAATTTTAAAGACGATTTATTTTAGGCAGGGGGTTGATATATTAGTGGAGTGTTTACGAATGCTGTGGTGATCCACAAATAATTGCCTAAATACATGCATGTGTTCTACATTTAGAAGTAAGCTATATATAAAATTAAAAAAAGACTAAAAAATGACACATTTTAGGATGTGGAGGAGTTACTTGGCTGAAATACACAACGTTTCGGCTAAATTAGAAAACGCACCTTTTTCACACCCAAAAACTGGGCTTATCAAAAACGGTCTCCAGACTGGATGGATCTGAAAATGCCGGCCTCCCATTTTAGAGTGGATGAGGAAAACTGAGCTTTTGGAAAATGCAGAAGCTGTATGGCAAAACAACTGACGCTCTCTGTGAACACTCAACAGTTAAAGTTAAAGTTTGGAAGAAAACATGCTGATCTGCTTTATCTGGACTGTGTGGATGTGGTTTGATCAGATTTGATGGACTGTGACCTGCCAACATAAGCAAACAACCACATAACTGTCAAATTTATCATGTAAAATAATCAAAGCTGTTCTAACTTTGGTAGAAAACTCAGTGTTCATGTAGGAACCTGTAGCTCTTAGTAAGAAGCTGATTTAGAAAACAGGTTTTCAATGTCAGTATTGCAGATCATGCAGCACAGCTGTTGTCATTAACTTGTGCTCATGTATATTTTATTGTTTGCTGACCAAAATAGATTAGAGATTTACGACCTGAAAATTCCAGTGGTAGTACATTTACTCAAGTACTGTACTTAAGTACAGATTTGAGGTACTTTACTTGAGTATTTCCATGTCATGACACTTTATACTTCTACTTCACTATATTTCAGAGGGAGAATTGTACTTTTTGCTTGACAGCTGTAGTTACTACTTTACAAATCAAGATTTTACATACAAAACAAGAGCTTTTTAAACACGATGCATTGTAAAAAAATAAATAAATAAATAAAAATATTAGACAGCAATACCCAGCAGTATATAAAAACTGAGCTCAAACAATTAATTTGTCATCAATCAGTCATCACAGTTGCTGATTAATTGACAAATCATTTAAGTCACGTCTGCCTGAAACATTTCGTGGTTTCAGCTTCGGAAATGTGAAGATTTGCTGCTTTTCTTGTCTTAAATTACAGTAAACTGAATAATTTTTAGGTTTGGACTGTTGGTCAGACAAAACAAGACATCTGAAGGTGTCACTTTGACTTCCGTTTAATTGACTATAATATATATAAAAAAATGGGTTGATCTAGAAAGGAATCAGCAGATTAATCCTTAGTTAATCATTAGTTGCAGCCTGATAATAAATAGTTAAAAATTCCACCTAAACCAACTATAAGGCAAAAATGCTGCTTAAACATTAAGTAAAGGATGTGAAATATTAGTGTGGACAGATTCAGCCGACTCAGTGTGGATGCAGCATTTGTTTTGATAATTGTCCTAATCAATGGAGACAGGTGCACTTTGAATTCTAATATAAACACTCACTCAGTGCAAGGGAAGTTAACATTATGGATAAGCTCAAATATTGCAAAGTTCTATCTCATTGATCATATTGGGTTTTGGAAATCTCACACAATGACCATCAAGCAATCCGAAAATCCAGACAAGTTCCCATCCCTCGTCCTCTGTCCACTGTAATGACATTGAATCATTCAGACGACAGTAGAGCTTTTCTCCAAAAAGTTAAAGCCACTAATCTGCCCTCGACAGACGACACTTCCTCTGAAGAGTCTTCTTGTAAAGTTTAAATGGATTATACTCTGTTGAAGTAGGGAACAAATCTTTGTTACTGCAGTGTGACAGCAGGCGCTTCTTCTTTGAGAGGTCTGAGTGTCCTGATGGGTTTTTTGAATGCCACGCTCTCCGGGGAATCCTCAGTTTGATCCCCCTCTGCTCCTCGACTGCAGGTGGACTCGCAGGGCCCCTCGGGGGTTCAGGGGACACTCCCACGCAGTAGACAGCACACACCGGCCTCTCTTTTTTTAGGTTGTTACCATGGTAACCCCAGGTGGAAGCTGGTCGTTGGTGCCGTTATCCTTATATTACATTTCTCCTGACCTCCCCTCCCACAGCTGACACTCACTCATTTCTTTGTTTAGTTCACACCGGGTTCATACAGCTTTTTAAGAGTAAAATTCACTTTCAAGGAACCTTTAAGCCTTGAAGCCTTTATCACCACATCTAAATTGTTAGCCAGGAGACAACAAACAAATTTGACGATGGGATCATTTCATTTCAAATATTAAAAGAGTTTTGGTTTACATGAGTGATTGTGTATTTTTCAAGGAGTATATTTGAATTCAAGCATATTCCTAACCTTGAAAACATAACAAACAAACTTTCAAGACTTCATACGAACCCTGTTTACATGTCGAGTAAGCAGCACTGCTGTGAATCACACACCTGAAGGCGAAGCAGTGGGAAACAGTGAGAGCAATCATGTCCAGTCTGTTTATTTTTTTAAATCTGTTTCTTTTTTTTTTGTATGCACAAGATCGCCTTTCAGCTGCTTGTCATCAGACACTGATGAGAGCAGAGGGATGGCCAAAGATCAGATTGGGTAGAAGGAAGAAGTCGGCTTCAATCAGCTTCTAGTTCACTCCCAAAACAGATTCTTCATGGTCAATTTGCGAGTACTGTACGTGCAAAGGCAGCCAATCGGCCTCTGAATAATCTGAAAGAGACCAGTTGACACAGAAGGGAGGCTAATTAATCTTGTGTTATTAAAGCTTCCGGTGTGTGTTGAATACAAAATACCCCGAGTGTGTAGCTTCCAGCTTTATCTCTTATGTTTGACCTCATAATGAGTCTCATGCCGGATGTCACGGTGGCTTAACAGACCGAGCGTGTCCGTCGTGCTTGTGATGTTGTAGGTCCAGGTCATGACTTTTGTGTACGTCTTGTATCTGTCATTTCTGTCAAGATCTACCAACTATCTCAGAAAAAAATGAAAGGTCAGAGTATTAAAGATGTTTTTTTAATTTTTTTTAATTTCTCCTTTCAGTTGGATGCTGATCGGGACGAGGAGGAGGTCTTCTGTGACATCAGCATGACTTTGGACAACAAGCTGTTTCCGTCCAAAGAGCCTGCAGCCGGTGAGATGAACACTCAGTTAATAAAACATAGATTTTCTATGGTCAGACACGTTTACAGACTGCTAAACTAGATCTTTATCTCCACTATATTTATTTGACAACTTTAGTTAGTAGTTACTTTGCAGATTTAGATTAATAATACATAATATAATCAACAATTACATTATGATGTATTATTATAGGTTAAGATAAGACTTTATTGATCTTAAAGTAATTAAAAGTAGCCCTAACTGTTACCAGCTGCAACATTAAAGTAATGTACACATTAAAGCTGAGGTAGGCAAAACCTGTGCAACCTATGCAAAATCTTCCGCCTCTCTCTCTCTGTCTCGTATCACTCCGCTAAGCCCCTCCCACCAAACCCACAACTTCGAACAGCAGCAGAAGGAGTCGGTTGCCCTGCGAACCCTCATGCCTCGTAAATCGAAACCAAGCCGAGACGAGACGAGACGAGGCGTGTTGTTTTGTAATATACACCGCTGTAGGCAAAGGAGGTATTGGAAATGTATCTATTGAAGTTGCAGGATTTTCTGGCACTGAATCAGGCCTCACCATCTGAAAGGACATTCACGCTCATCTGTATTTGTAGAACAGCCAATAGGAACGCGCCCTCTCTCTGAAATGACACCAACAAAAATACTGCCTACCCCACCTTTAAGGCATTATTAATCATAATCCAATAATATAATCAATATTATTCTGGAAGAGGCCATTCTGCATAATGAGTACTTTTTGAACATTAAGTATATTTGGATGCTAATACTTTTGTACTTTTACTCAAGTAAAAGTACTTCTGAGTACTTCTTCCACCACTGTGTGAATGATATATGTTGTACACAGCTACGATATGCAGCCGACATTAGATCAAATTTAAGGTTCAAAGAAGGAAGGGTTTGTTAAGGCCAAGTCATAATAAATAAATAAAAAATCATTGTTGGACTGTGTTCCATGTATGCTTGCATGTATAATTTAGTAGAAGGCATTCTTTACAGCAGCTATGGGCCAAATGATGATGAAATGTGATGCAATAGATAAGCATCAAAATACCAACAGTCACAGTAAAGAACATCCTCAGGGGTTTTATTGCTTTTTAGGAGCTACTGGTACATGTGTACAGTGTAGAAAGGTTTCTCCAAAATAGCTCGCATACACAAGAAGAGAGAACAAGTGAAAAAAACATCACCCACCAGCTCCCTGGTTACCACAAGAGTTGGCATAGCAACCAGGGAAGCAGGGTTAGCCACGCTTTGTGAGAAATACAGAACCAACAAGGTTAGAGTCAGTCTTTGATCAGTCAGGTGGTGTGATGGAGATTATATATGTTATGTAAAACCTGATCATTTTACTGCTGTACCAGACAGATCCACATTCCTAACCTTCAGTGAGGGCCTGACTGAACGTCGGGTTTGAAAAGATCAGTCAGCGCTCTGCTGGTGTTTCTGCAGAGATCATTAGTGAAAAAATAAATGTTAGCGTTGGCACAGAATTGAGCTGGTTTTGTTTGCAAAGCAGTCATTAATTTTTTTAACATAATAGAGTGTAGGTGTAACCTGTAACTGTTCCAGCACAGCACAGAAATCAAAACAAAGGCTGCTCACTGCCTCACGCTGTTTCCACTGCTTTACTGTAGCACATTTTGGTACAACGACAAAATGATTCCTTATTTTCAGGGAGTCAGTTGGAAAAGGAACGGTTGTCTTTACTTTGTAGTTGTGTTGTTTGGTTCTTGGCTGTATATTGTGTATGTATAGCTCGACAATACTGGATTTGGTTATTAAAATGAATAGTTCTATATGTGGGGAAATTAGATGAGAAGATCGATACCACTTAATCTGTCTGTTAAATCAAAGGCTACAGCCAGCAGTGGTTAGCTTAGCTTAGCTTAGCTTAGCATTAAGCCTGGAAATTGGGGGAAACGGTTTGCCTGGCTCTGTCCAAAGGTAACAAAATCTGCCTGCCAGCACCTCTAAAGCTCACTAATTAACACAAAACAACAACATGTACCAGACTATTTCTTGGCCGGGAGCAGTAACTTCCTGGACTCCAGTTGATAGCAGGACATTTTTCAGTTATTAGATATTAGATTATTAACGATATTAGATTGTATTTAACAAAAATACCATCCTTATCTAAACATATGAAGCGAGCCGCAGGACCTACTGTTGAGAAAAACTCTGTTTCAAGGCTGTATCTTTAGTTATTAGAGTTGACAAATGTCAGTGGGATTTTGAATGAGGTTTTCTTACTTCTGGGACAGAAACCTGAAAGTTCTGGTTTCACTTCGGCGGCTCTCTCTCGCTAACTTTGAGAAGGCACACACAGCAAAGTGCAGACCAGTGTGAGCTTCAATACAAGTCTATCAAAATTAAAACACGTCATACAACTCTTACTGAATTTGGTGAATAAAGCATGGTGTAGTAATGAAATCCTGGAAGAAGGAGCACTGCTTTGTTCCTTTTCACTTTCCAGTCTGCGTTGAGGGTCTAAGGACAGAGGTTGTCGTAAGATGTACTGATTATAAATCCCTCTAAGAGCAACTTGTGCTTTTGGGCTTTATAAATAAACTTAACTTGGCCTGTGTTGTGTTTGTGGTTCATGATGTCCTGCCACACAGCTCATGCACAGTTGCAGCACAGCAGGAAGCTCTGTAGGAATTGGAGGAAATACACTATGAACGTTGGTTTTTATAGTGACGACCAGTCAAATTACCAGTTTTTTCTTCTTTTAAAAGCAGTGTGTTCAGTGTGTTGGTCATTTTGTGATGAAGGGAACATTTTGGAGCAGATTTGCCACAACAGATTCACTCAGGAGGAAACTGGGGTTCGTGTCAGGAGGTGCAGAATCTCCATGAGAGAGCATATGGCACCTCAAAATAGTTCAGGAGGAGGAAATATGTTTCAATACAGTGTTGTTCTGATCTGAGGAGAGCTCCTGCTCAGATCAAAGAAGAGGTAGGGACAGTTTGGACGTGGCATCATTATAACACGACATCATCCATAAAAACAGTTTGTCAGCTTCTCTCTTGAATCCATACATCAGGTGATAAAGGCCAGGCACATAATATGACCGAGGCTCACGTTTCCAGTGATCCTTGACATCAAAATTGCCTTGTGCTACCTGACACGCTTCTGCTGCACCTCTCCTCGCACTTGAGAGCAGTCTGCTTCATGACAGGACACTGAAATACCAAATGGACACAGGTGTACTTATACCACTTGAGTTGCACAAAAGCCTGCGTCATCTCAAAAATAGATTCTTGGAAAAATTAGAAATGTTCAAGATGTCATTCATCACTCAGTGCCAGCAAAAAGTCGGTGCATCCTCTTAATGTTTGCTGAAATGATCATGTAGGGAAAAAAATAGATTGGCAGTAGTTAAAGCTTGAGTGCGGGACTTGTCTGTTACATTCAAGTGTTTGCCAGACAAGTTCACATCTGTCTGTATTTCGCAGTATAGAGAGTTTTTAAATCTGATGTCTGTGGTGACATTCCCGCACTGGTGCACCAGTAGTGATGCGTTTAACGTCAACCAGCATCGATTGGTTTGCCACAGAGCCATATATAGAGATAGAGTCGCGTCAACAGAAGTTCAAAACACTTGATGGTCATGTGATTCACGTAGACTTCAGATAGTTCTCTCTACATGGACTGTACTGACGGAGTAGGCTACAGCAACTAGGAGTATGGCGGAAAAACCTAAGAAGCGTCCAAGAAAAGTTTCTGATGCTCCAGATAAAAAAGACACTCGGCGTTCAGAGGAAGGATGACAGTCAAAAAAAGGAAACAGTCAACGGCGAGGACAAACACGGATAACCACGGGTGTATTATTAATAATGTATTATTGTCTTCAAACTGTGGAAATTTGAGCGAGCTCTCCTGTAGGTATGCGTCATGAGCACGCATCGACAGTGTTTGCGTAATTACTCTCACTGCCAAAAGAAGGAGACAAAAGTTCCACACTCCAGCTTTAAGGCAAACTCTTTAAGAGAAATTGCCTCCTAGTCCATCTGCTGCTTCTAGTGCCACATTTTTCCCAGGAGAGGGGAGGATGATTATCGCAGCAGCACATATAGACCAAAGTGAAGTGTTGCTGCTGACAACTGCAGCCTCAGCCACCTGACATCACCGGCCTCAACAGCAAAACAAACATGTCCACACTGTCATACCTCAGCCCCTCGCTTTCCAAGGGCGAGATGCACTCTGACATGCTGCTGACTCCTAAGTTGTGGGCTGCAGCGAGGCCACATGACACTTTTTGTTGTTGGCTGATTTTCTCTGTAAATCTGGTGCATTCTGACGCTTTTTAACATAATGCATCCAAGAACTTCACAGCTGCTGTCTCTCTGGAATCTGCCTGAACGTTTGAAGCTGCATCCTCGCAGAATCTAACCCAGTTCTCTGTTCTGGCGTGCAGGAAAAAAAAATCTGCTGAGGGGAAGTGTTATTCACGACCCATTTCCACTGAGGAAGAGGATGAAGATGCTATGTGTTAGAATTTATTACAGCATCCCCCTCGGCAGCTGTCTTACAACCAGAAGTTCAGGCTCAGGTTTATGTAGCCAAAATGAACCTCGATTCGTGGAGATTTTATTTTCCTCTTTGCGTTGTGTCGAAGTGCAGATGTGCAGCTACATCTGGAAGTTTGTTGTGGTATTGTGTGCTAGAGTGGCACACATGAGACTAAATGAGCTCTAATGTAAAGAGATCATGCGTAAATCTACACAAGCATATATCTACTGTAATGTGATTTGGCTGTAAGAGCTAACAATACATATATTAATAATATAATACATATATACAGTACATAACAATTTGCTGGACTTTCTTGTTTGATCTAAAATGAGACCTGATCATGTTTCTGTTTACATTTTCCAGACATGAGGTGTGGAGATTTGCTGCTTTTCTCTGTTTTATCCACCTTACTCTTAGCCCCATGATACCTTGCATTAATTATGAGCGCAACTTTCAGTTATTCTTTTCACTGAACTGGCGTCTGAGAGAGTTAGCGACACACTGCAAGTGTCGTCCCTTTTCTTAGAGGTTTTGGGGAAAGAAATGATGCGGGAACACACCTTAAACAAGATAATGTGATCATACCTTCTACTAGTGAAGGGTCAGAGAAGGACCTGAAGACGTGCCCTCAGATTACGTACTGTAGCATATTTAGGTGGATATCATTGTAAACTAAATATGTTTGGGGTTTGGACTGTTGGTCAGACAAACAAGCAGTTTGAAGACGACACCTGACAAATTGTGTGAGGCATTTTACACTATTTGTTGTCATTTTAGATTAGAAGATTAGTTAAGAAAAGTAATAGATTAATCAATATTGAAAAATTTAAATAATCAGGGCGCCCCTGTGACTTGATGGTTAAGAGCCCTCGTTTCCTGTAATCTCTCTGTTGTTGCTATCTAGTAAAGGCATAAAATGCCCCCAAAAAAATTAAATCAATTAAAATAATCATTAGTTGCAATCTTAAGAATCTGAATGTAAAAGACAAGTGTCATATTAAAAAAACTAGAGACTGATGGAAAGTGGCACTCATGAAGGCAGCAACTAATCTGCCTGAAAGACAAATGAAGATCAATGTTGCATGAGTTTTAAAATATAGAACACAAATATATTTATTTATTCTTAATAACAGGTCCAAAGGTTACTAAAGCAAGAGTCTAAAAATCTTTATTTACACAGTTTCAAATTCAAATGACTGACACTTGTGCCACTTCCTTTAAGAAATGAGTCGTTAAAAATGAATCAGGCTCACAGATTCACAGAGTTTCACAGATGATTGTTGTGTTTTTTTGGTCTTCAGGTCCCAGTGAGCTGGATCTCAGTCTACTGGGTGAAACCAGCAGCCTGGCAGATATTGCTTGCAAGTACGATGAGGTAAGATCACGATTCATTTCTACTTATTGATTGTGGAAGGTAATTTTTTACCTGTTGTCAATATGCTGTGTGAGTTTTGGTACCGATAACAATGTTTAATGTTCAATGTTGTCTTAAAATACTGTAAGCAGAATTACAAATACAACAACTTTTCTGAAATAAAACTGTATAAAATTGGTAAACTTAAAAGAACAAATCTAATTTCAGAACAGATCTGAGCAAAGAATATGCAAACAACACCTGTTATTTAAATCATTATATTATCAGTTTTTATTTCTCGATGCTGTGGACACATGCTAGTCAAAGTATTTAGGTTTGATACCAAGAGTTATTAAAGTCAGACGAACAGGGAGGATTCTCCTATCATGCTGTACAATAATTTGACTTGAGGAATACAGCTGGCTGTCATTACATTAGGAAAGTTTGATCCCAACAACATCAACTGTATCCATCAACATATCACGACGAGCACGGACTCAAGGATGCAGACCCCAGACACAGGAGTACAAAAAGATAAGATTTTATTGCCAAAAAAGGGCAAAAGGCAAAAATCAAAGTTGGAAACCAAAATCAGACTCAGAAAACAAAAAATCACTTCACTAGGAAGGAGCAAAAAGACTATGGAAAAAATGCCAACAAAGTAACAAAGGAAATCCCAAAAGCACAAGAACACGGGGAAAAACTACTTAGCTGTTGTAGAAAGAGCTAGCACGCTTGGACAATGGGACAAGACGAACTGGCAAACAGACATGGGAGCACAGAGACTAAATACACAGGTGGAGGACGCTAACAAGACACAGGTGAGAGACATCAGGGTAATTACACCAGGGGAAGGCACACAGGGGCGGGGAGAGAGGTGCTCAGGAGGGACAGCCAGAGCATGACACAACAGCAGCCTTTAGAGAGACAATGAAGCCATAAACTCACTCAGTGTAATGCACTTAAGATAAGAGAGCGAGCTAAATGTCAAACATGTACCTTGTTCGGGTTTTGTCATCTACGGTAACTTAATAACAATCTTATCGTCCTTTCACAATAATGTTTTTATCCTATTACCACTAACGAGCAAAAACCTTCTTTCCCCCCATTCTCCCCACATCCTCTGCTCGCACTCTCTCCCTGCTTTTTATTTGTAAAACATAAATGACAATCTGCAAATTATCTTTTAAAAAATGCCAGGCGAGGGTGCAGACGAGCATCATTCCTCCACACGATCCCAGGGCTGCAGTGAAGCATAACCCTGACCCTCTGTCTCATTTCCCATCCTCCGAGTGTCTAGAAACAAATTGCTCTCTTTCTCTGTTTCTCTTCCACTTTATTTTTCTAACTCAAGGTTTTTCTTTCTTTTCTGGGGAGTGTTGCTGCCTGATGGAGGTTATTTATTGTTTTTCTAATCCGGTTTTTCAGGCCATATTCTCTCTTTCAGCAGCAGCAGCAGCTGTTCACATTTATACAATCATGCATTAAATTCACATTTTGGAGCTGCTCGTGATAACTGTTTACTTTTGGCTTTCTCCTTCTCTCCTTCTCCTACGTAATAATATATGTATGTATACTTCTTTTTCTCTGTATTTTGTGTTAACACCTTGCACATTTTTCTTCACAAGCATCTGTGGAGTTTATCTAAAAGGTCGATGTGGGCTGGGGGGTAGAGATTTGAATCCTGGGGTCACTGCAACTAAAACATGATACTTTTAGAGGAAAGTATTTACTCAACAGGCTACCACATACCCCCTGTTGTCTTTCAGTGGAGAGGTTTAATGTCCAAAAGCTGGCTGTTTAAGGGGCTGTTTCATGAGTAAAATCTCACTGAATCACTCCAGCCCTGCCCCTTTTAAATGGAAGGACCAATTACAGAGTTGGACATCTACTTAAATGTGACTGAACCTGAAAACTGATCTCTACTCGGCTATCAAAAGCTATAGTTCGTCACCTTCAGCCTTTATTTATGTGTGATGTCTGTTGTCCACAGAGCTCGTCACAGTGTTAAATCTTCACAAACAGACTTAGTCTCACAGCCGGGTGTTACCTGCCTGCCAACATCCTGCTGGGTGTCTCCTGGGCTTCATGGCCTGGTTGTAATTTCCCAATAAAACACTCTGGGTCATGCCAGATCAAAGTGAACTTTAAGCGAGGCTGATCGATAATTTTCGACCGATATCACCTACTCATCATTATTCAGACAGGATAAAGCCTGGTCTATCAATACAATACGGTGGTAATCCTTGCAGAGGAAACCACAGGGCGTCTGGAGGACGAGGATAGTGCAAACAAAAGCCGGCAGCCGGCTCATTGAAGACAGCGACGTCCCTGTGCAGCCCTTCCTGTGGCGAGCTGTGACACTTTTTTTGTGGAGTGGAATGAAGACGCCGTGCAGCCTTGTCATCCCATATTTGTGGCCTCGGATATGACACGGAGATGGATTTTGTTAGCGTGCTCATCCACAGAAGGTGGCAGAGGAGGGGGACGGAAGGTCAGAGCGGCTATTTTTGGGTCTCTTGTGTCAAATCTCATGGACATTTTCCTCCAATTACTTCCTGCTTTTCACCACCTCTAATTCATTCCTGATGAAAGAGCATCTACTGCGGATGTGCCTTGCATTTCTGAGTCCATTTTTGTTTGTTTGATGGTGTTTTCTTCAGTGTAACAATGATGTTTACTAGCATACATCTTTAAAACATCAAAAGGTAAACATCAGCTTATGGTGTCAGTCTTTCAGAATCAAAGAACAAGAGCGTCTCTCAGTGTTCTGAAACTGTTTAACAAGGATACAGAAGAGAAATCAATCAGAGAACAGCAATTTCTTCAATTACATTTCAGGAATATTACACCAAAACAAGTAAAGTATCCAACATTGATCCATATAGGCTTGAAATCAGCATCCATAGAAACTTCTCAGACCACTACTGCAGCATAATCCACCTCTCTGTCATTGATGTTGTGGTGGATGTTCTTTCTTCTTTTGCGTCTTCTTCGGGACTGGAAGTTGTTAATTAAACTTCAACTTGTAATAAATTAAAACAGGTGAGGTACCACTACCCTCACTGACGAGTGATTGTCAAGTTAAAGACAAATGCACAAACTGCAACAGAGACTGAGTGTTCAATCCACGTAGGTTTATTTGCATCAATACACAATACAAGTAAACCGTGTTGTCTCGAGAGCAACCAGCTAACAAACAAAAGTTAGTGTTTTATACCCTAAACTGGGTGGTGATTGTCACGTATTCAATCCCTTGAGCATACTGGGTCTGACTTATGTCATCCAGACAGTTTCTTTGAATCAGTCGTCTACAATGAAATCTGTTTAATTTGCTCAGCATCTTGCTTTCCCATACAATATTCTTCCTTTAAAAACAGTCAGGTCATGGCGACCTCTACATCCTTTTTTCCCAGCCATCAGATGAGCAAACTAATCTATTCCCAGAGACAGTTAACTGAGACAGAGCACGGCTGGTGGAACATAAACCATTGGCATAAGCACTACACTGTGCGATCATACAGTCAGGCTGCATGGGACAAAACTCTGGTCAGGTCAACCTGGACTCTCAATCAGCCGTCTGCTTTTTACTTCCATTTTGCCACATCCTGTTATTATCTCATGCAATCTGACTGCATGGACAAGTTCACTCGCATCCATACACACACAAGTGTAGGGCCTCATCTTAACTGAGTACATAGTGAGAGACATTCTTGTATATTGTGAGAGTACATTTTGATATTATATAAAGTACATTACAGTTATTGCATATAGATAAACTAACATGTTGTATATAGAAATACTAACAGTTTACACAACACTCATAATTCCCTCACATTATAACTAAATACATTACTTCCCTGTCATGCTATTGCCTTCACGGAGCTCCCAAGATCTGCCGGAAGTCGTCTGTTTGCTCATTTATTAGCAAAGCAACAATTTATTTGTTCTCAATGAAAAAAATGTTGTATCTCTTTCTGTTGTCAAACAACAGAAGAAGTACAAAAACTTTGATTTGGCATGCAGCTGACCTGAGGAAATGTTGCTGTCAAGTACAGTGCGACTTAGAAGAACTACAAAAAGGGAACCCAGATGTTTACCTTACAGTATATAATATAACTTATCAGCTAAATGCAACAGCTCCTGTCTTGTTCTCTGGACACTGTCAAAAGGCATTGTGGGAAATCACTGCAGATAAAAAAGATTGAGGGTTTGTCAAATGACTTTTCAAGGCTGTACTTTGCTTCAGCAAGAGCCACATATATGATTCGTTTAAACAAACTAGCATCATCACCACATCACATCAGAAATGTGCAGGATGCCATGCAGCTGCTTTCTTCATGATGATGATGATGATGAGTATTCTTCAGCCCACCAGAGCGTCTCCAGACTCATTTTGACAGACTTGACAGTTCAATATCGTGTTCCTGAGGTTTGAAAATAATGAGTTGAGGCTGACGGCCACATCTTATTTGATTAGCTCACAAAGGTGACTCACCGGGAGAGTCTGATGTGAAGGAATTATTAGCAGAAATGAAGATTGTGCTGCTGCTAACAAACGTCATCGTCCTGCTTCATTAGATGTTAGTGGGATTTTTTTTTAGCCACACAAGACACGATGACGTCAGTCTCGACAACAATTAGGATGGTTTGCCATGAAATCTAGTACAGACACTCATAGCCTAATTACTTTTCTTTGGTTCCAAAACTTTAGTTGATAATGTGAAACCTCCAAAACTAACGACTAAAATCCAGTGACATTTAATTTTTATGTCGAGCAGAAGATGAATAAAGATTCCAAAGGGCAGACATCCATGACATTTTCTGAAAAAATGTATGCTCCCCTGTGGAGGAACCTTTTAACCACCCTGACCTTCCCACTACCAAGGAGGTACAGCAGCTATCTCTTTAATATCTGGTTGTAGTAGGCAATAGAGTGCTGCAGGGATGACGTATTTTTGTAGGCCAACCCGGAAATTAGCATCACCCTGCTTCCCTCGACAAAAAGCCAATAGGATTTTTCCATTGGATTTTGGATTATTGCGGAAAATGAGCTCTGTGGCAAACAGAAGTTTATGATACTGACACATTTTGCTCAGCAAGATAATCTTCACAAATGAACACCACTTTTTACGATTATTAAAGCGTAAATGCAATCTCCAGAAGTAAAAAGCTACTGTCAGACTATAAACAAACGACGCCACGGTTACATGACTTCGACTTCACCACCACTAAACTTCCAGCTTGTAATTTGAATTTGAGTGCTTACCTCTTCTACAAAAACCTCTCAGAAAGTTTGAGTTAGAATAGTTTGCAAGAGCGCGAGTATCAACACAAACGAGGCAGTAAAAGTGGACGAGTGAGTTGATGAGTTTCTGTGTTCGGCGTGATGACATTTAATGTCCCCGACAACCTCTGTAGTCTCATGTAGCCACTTGTTAGCAACCGCCTTTATTAAGACACGTAAAAGCTTCAAAATTCACAAGTGGGATATTTACTGACGTATTTTATGTCATAGAACAAAACGTGAAAATCTCGTAAGCTTGTGTTAACCACAGACCTTATTTCAGGCATCTAACTAAAAATCCCTTCAAGAAACCCCATTGACTTTGACATGAGGGAACAGGATGTGCAAAAAATCCAGCACTCTATTGTGAACAATGATGCCTGTTTATGAGAAGGACTGCATGGCAATTTTGGATTACACGATTGTTGCATCAATCAGAGTCAGAATCGGTAGGTTTTCACATACAAGGAATTTGCTTTGGTGTATTGGTGCATGAATAAGCATAGTAGAGAAAAATAAAAATATATACTGATATATAAAATAAAGCCACTAAAAAGCAAGAACTGTAAAAAAGAAGTCAAGAATACAAATATAAAATATAGAAATTAGCAATAAAAAATGTGAAGAAATATAGAATAAGATAAAATTAGTTAGTGGGGGTATTAGAGTCCGTGTCACAGGGGGGTCCCAGTTGCAGATGGGAAGAAACTGTTCTTATGGCACGAGGTTTTGGTCCTGATGGTCCTGGATTGTCTCGCCAGCTTCCATTCAACAGTCTTGTTTCGTGGTGTGTAATTAACATCACAGCATCGCAGAGCTGCTGACATGGATGGAGACCTTAAGTGTTTTTGGACGTTTGCGTAGGAGTATGTGTTTATGAATATACATGTGTTACTGTGTCTCACATACCATCACCAACATATAGTATCAACCTCCCAGGAATTTTCTGTTTTTTTTACTGTGTGTGTGCATGTGTTTATATACATATCTTGTCTCCATCACGTGTAAGCAATGCGTGCTGTGCATGTGTTTCTCTCGATCTCTCTCTCTCTGAGTCATCAGACCAGTTGGTGTACCCACATGCCAAGCTGGCTCGTCGTTGGCACCCAGCACTCCCCCACACTGACGGCACTTATTTAACACTAACAGAGCTCTGCTTCACTTTATTCTGTGTCTCTACTGTTCTCCTACTGTATGCAACTGCAGCTCCACTTCACGCTGTCCAAATCACGACCATTAGTTAACTCAGTTTCAGAGCAGTGCAAGGTCAAGAGCTGGTAATATATGTCATCTGTCTGCAGATGATGCCAAGCTGTTTTCTGACGCTTACAGACAGTCGGCTGTCTCCATGCTATAAATTGCTCCGTAAAATACAAAACAAGTCAGTTTCATTTGTTGGGCACAGTATGAGAACCAGGAGAGCGATATGTATTTCACACAGCATCACATTGTCTCAGTGCCAATGACACTGGTGGAAGTCTTGAAAGAAAACTTATCGGATAAATATCCTGAATATTGTATGTTCTCTCTCTATCCTCTTTTTGTTGAGCTATTTCATTGAAAACTGATTATCTAGTACATTGTGTTACTCATTTCTACTTTTTTTTTTTTTTTTTTGCATTTTAAAGTTTTATGTTTTTTGTGTATACATGTTTGCCATTACTGTATCTTGTATCCAAACCTTAGTAGGATAGCTTTATTAAATTTATTATAAGCCTATATTTAGAAGATCTTGCTTCTTGTGATTCAAGTATTTGATGACACAACAAGTCCTCCAAATCAAATGGCAAAAATACGTTGTTGTATTGTATTGTATTGTATATGTCCTGTAGAACAACACATAGAAGTGTTTTCTGATCTGATGCCACTATCGGCAGGACAACATTATTTGTCTGCATCTTCTAAAACTGTTACAAATCAGACCAGACTTATCTCAACACTTCGGTCTGGCTGAACCCATTATCATTCTGGTATGGGGAAAAAACGCTCAGTTTTGTTTGTATTTCTTTAAACCAATCACAGTCGTCTTGGGTGGTGCTATGCCCAGGATGCAGCGACAGTGCTCTTGCAAAATAGATAGTGGTGGAGGAGAATCCCGACTGAAATAGTCGACCAATCGCAGGCTTATACCCACAGCCTACTTCCTTTGAGTCAGACTAGGTTTAGACACAAAACCGATGTAGTTAGGTTTAGGGAAAGATCATGGTTTGGGTTCAAATAAGTACTTAGTTAAGGTTAGGGGGCCTTTGTCGTCATGGTTGCAATAATGAACATGTGGTTAAGGTAAGGGGATGATCAATTACTACATTGTAACTTCAACGCAAACATATGTCGTTTTGCTGTCGTTTTGCTTTCGTTTTGCTGTCGTTCTTCTTGGGATGACAGTGTCTGATTACATCCTACTGAATGATATGTAACTGATACCTCTGGACTGTTGTGCTGTAAACATTGTTAGTAATTTCATGCGTACAGGGGCTCAATCTGGGACTCATACCTGGGTTGAATCCATCTGTCTATGGACCCTCTTGGTCACATGCTGATTTTTTTTTAGAGTGCAGACGCCTTTTTCTTTGATATTGTTTTTGCCTTTATGCACCTGATATAATATTGGGATGTGCATACTTCCATAAACTGCAAAAAACAACAACAATTCAGTTAAATTATTTGGCGCAGTGTGAGCATAAGATCAGTAATATGTATTTCTATCTGCACTAAGCTGGCAGACTGTCATCTCACGCTGCATTTACGTGCACAAAGACATCTCATATGTGAAGTCGGATGCTCAGTTTTCATACATTCAATTGCTTTTTTGTGGGAAGTGAAAGGAAACATAGAGGTGATGAAGCACGTGATGTATTGTTTGGACTCCTTTTGATAGCTGCATGCCTGAGAGACCTGGATAGTAGAGACAATAAACGCCTGTTTCATGTTCCTAGTCAGATTTTTGTAAATGTGTTGCACAATTTGAATAGTTTCTACTGCCAACAAACATCATAAGGTTGTAAGTTGTGTTTTATAACGCAGCTATGTTCCAGTTTGTAATAAAGAAAACACAATGACGACATCAGTATCTACGTTTTTAAAGGAACTTTCAAGTTGTGCATCCTGGTGAGAAACTCTGATCTGTACTCCTGACATTCCCTCCGCACACCCAAAACTTGGTGCTTGCATGACTGATCAGTTTCTGTGTGCCTTTTAAAAAAAACAAAAAACAAAAAAACATTAACATTTTAATTATGAACCATCTCTGCCTCGTCATCATTTGAATAGAAATGAGACGGCACTTAACTACGGATCCATTAGACGCCTGGGGGGGGGGAAATTATTTCCTTCCCTTTATTCTGTCATTTATTTCCTCAAATTGCTTTATGCATTCATTCAAATGATTAGTTAATCTAAGGCTAAAATACTTGGATATACTGCATTTTGGGAGTCGGCTGTTAAACATTGTGCTATGTTTGACATCCCGAAAACAATTATATTTATGGAGACAGCAGATTACATTGCCATAATATCTTTGTTGTTTCTGCCAATCTTCAAAATATCTCTTCAAGCTTCTGGAGCACTTAGTGGCTACAGGAACATAAATGGGGGCAATTGAGTGATTAGCAATTTTAGCAATTAGCAGCGTAAGGGTACAAATTATTAATTCTAGGGAACAAGTTAGCTGTGGGTCAGATGTGAAATGTGTGAAAGAAGTCAGTCGTAGTGATAAAGCAACAGAATTATCACTCAACCCTGCAGACGTCTTATTGCTGTTTTTAGTCTCATTAGCGACATTGCAGGCAGCTGTTTTTAGTGAGAAAGCTCTCATAAACCCACTGTACACAACCTGTTCAACACCAGACAGCAGACAGACACAGCTAGCAGCTAGCTGGCAAACATAGTGAAGCATTTAGCAGCTACAGAACCTTATATTTCTATCAGGAGGTGGTGGAGACCAAAAACACAGCTAAAAGGATTTGGCTCCAAATGAATGCTAATGTTGCCCTGTATCTGCTGGATGTGTAAATAAGCAACTGTTACTGTTACGAGCGACTCCCTTTACATTATACATAGTCATTTGAGCCACTGTTAATATAAAAATATTGATTATAGCGGCTTTGAAGGATCATATTATTTAATAAACATAATCAGGAAATGATTTACCTCCCTTTATTAAAAAACAAAGCTTATACTAAATGAGAACAAAATTAATTTCTGGCTTAGCGAGACTAAAAAGGATTCCTGCTCTTATCTCTGTCATGGCTTTGAATATCACCCTCCTCTGCACACACATACTTCACAAAGATCAGCATTGATCCCAGTGTAAACATTAACTTTGTACTTTTTTTTTTCTTTTTTTTTGCCTTTTTTGATATCAGCTTTGCAGGCTTCTGTATGTCCGTCTGTTTCTTGTGTCACCAGACTTGTTGGATCATTAGAATCCACAATTCTTTAATGCCAACACTCGAGTCAGTAGCAGGTAATTTG